>CM067369.1:91624064-91688013 GCA_034401795.1 Chaetoderma sp. LZ-2023a
GCATGACACGTGTGTTGGTGACCAGCATGAGACGTCGTGTCCAGGCCATCATCCAGGCACAAGGTGGATATACCCGGTATTAATAATGACAGTCTCAAACTCGTGCACAGATGTTAAACTTCGTTTTCAGACACCATTAATGACAATCTAGCCACGTGTGTCAACTGTAGGGCAATAGTTGTCAGTTGTGTCAACGTAACCATATTCAGGCCTCGTTTTCAAGTTCAAACAAAAACATACAGTGTTTCCCCACCATCATAATCAGCATTCCTCTAGTTGCATTATTACCTCTTGCACTAAGATGGATGGGTACATAAATGTTTATGCTATTGCTTTCTTCATAGCACATGAATATACCCTCGCATGTGCGTAAAAATAGGGTGGTGCTTAACTTTTGCACAGGTGTATAGTTAACACGCTAACATTGAAGCCAGCCAAATACAGCTTCTGCTGTGTTCCTGAGAAATGTCCATTTGCAGACCATGAGATTACTTTTTTGAAAAGTTACCACTCGAATGACTGGCTCGATAATGGAGCCAGTCATTCCAGTGATAAAGTTTCACAAACAATCTTCTCTTGGTCTGCAAATAGACAAACTGTGTGAGAAAATAGATTTTCTGGAACAAATTGAAGAATTTCAGTCAAATCATTTTCAAAACAATCAGCAGCTTCTATGCCACATTTATGTACACATAAATAGAGATTTCAGAGATACAAGTTATGCCAAAATACATCGAAGATGTTGAACTTAAGAGCTGTTTATATATAGTTAGTTTATACAAATATTTATTTAATGGCATAAATGCATGCTGATAACGAATAAATGAACAAGAAGTCTACCTCATTAGTCAACTTTTCCTCATTTAGACATCAACACTGCCTGCTAATATATAAGCAGACTATGGGGGGGGGGGGCATCAGTGGGTAGAACGCACTAGGTGCCATTAATTGGCCCAGGGTACACTGTGAGAGGGAGAGGGAGTGAGGGATGGAAGAAGGGAGGGAGGGGGGAAGAACGGGTGGACGGAGAGAGCGAGGAGAGGGGGAGAGGTGGAGGGAAGGATGGAGGGAGAGGGAATGAGAGGGGGAGGGAGAGGGGTGAGGAAACAGAAACACAGATGACAAACAAATGGCAATTGCATAAGCTCTGCCAGAGGAGAGGGGGGAAGGAGGGAGGGATAGGGGAAAGGAGAAGGGAAGGATGGAGAGAGAGGGACCGAGGGAGAGACAGAGAGGGTGAGGCAGGTAGAGAGGGAGAAGGTTTGAGTCAGAGTGAAACACAGATAACAAACATATCGCAATTGCATAAGCTCTGCCAGGTGAGCTAAAAAGTGGATAGATGAAACTTTTGTGTTTTACATCTTAGAAATTTATAGTTGCAGTTGAATGCATCATCAACAAATGAAAAGCAGCCTTAGGGGCAGTAAAGATATAGTAACTATAGACAGGTTGTATAATAACCCGTTAATGATCAAAATTGCATGGGAAAATTAAAACATTTGCATAGTAGTTAAGTGTCCATTTGCAAGCAAAGAGAAGACAATTTTTTCATCATTTTGGCTTGGTTATCGAGCCATTGTGGTCGTTTCAGTGACAAATTTTTTAATAGCCTTACCAGTAATTCTCTTAGCCTGCAAATGGAGATGCATTTCTCAAGCCAATGGAAGAGGCCATTTTTATCCAGCTTGAAAATTACATGGTTAATGTAGATGACTCAATGCTATAGGACTTATGCCTTCTCACAACAGAGCAGCGGTCCAGCTGCGATGAGGAACCACTGTCTTTGGCTCCAGAAAACAGGTGGGCTAAATGAGCAGGTTTGAGTGTATAGTTGCATAAATACAGAAACACATAATGCTAACTAAAAAGCGTTGAAAAACAAACATATTTATCTTTCTCAAAAGCTGATCTCTGACAACAAAAACATGAAGAAAAGCGTAAAGCACTTTATCATATTTTCTCACAATCAACTCGGGTAATGGGGCAGGTAGTTTTTATGCAGTGTACAGGTATATATGCATGTGTGGGCTTCAGATGTAGGATTAACCCTTTAACACTTATATCTGCCCAAAATGGCTTCTCCAGTGGTCCTGAGAAATGTCCATTTGCAGAGTAAGAGACTATTTTTGAAAATTCATCACTGAAATGACTGGCTCGATAACCGAGCCAGTCATTCCAGTGATAAATTTTCAAAAACAGTCTTCTCTTGGTCTACAAATTGACATTTTCTATGAGAAAATTGAAATTTTGTTGAACAAATTTGGGTTACTTCCTGGCAGCAGTGGCGTCCTAAATGTCCGTGCATTTATCCCCTTCCCATGTCAGCGCCCTCCTTAATGGTCTCCGCACATGAAAAATGAGTATGACGATATCTCACAAGGTCATTTTCTTAAAAAATTTATACAGTCTTATCACTGGCAGAATGCTGTTTATGACTAGGGATACAGGAAATGTCTTCTCAGAGCATCCAATTTTCAGTCTCCCAAAAGATGGCCAAGGATCCCACTAAGAAGCAAACTTGTCCGTTTTGAGTCCACTAAAACATTTCCTGGTACTGGCACCGCTTTGTCAAGAGAATAGATCTATGGTTTCTCATGGAGAATGTAACTCAACACCCTCTCAACAGACATGTCTTACTTAGTGCAGTTATAAAATTTATTTATCCATTTAATTGTCAAGATTGATTAACCCTTTCACTGACAAATTCCTGAAATAGTAATTTCTTTATGATATAAAACTTATTCAGCTGAATAGTTTGAGTCTAATTTTACTGGAAGCTGTTGTTGCCTATTAGGCAGCAACGGCTTCCAGTCAAGTTAATCTCAAATATTCAACAGTTCCTGCATGGTTGCTTTGAAAATGAGATATGAGGAATACATCGGTGAAAGTGTTAAGAAATTCGAAATTGAAAGATAATCAAACAATGGTTCAAAAATCAGTTCACCAATTCAGACGATAATCCACTAACCAATAGAGGAATCCAGTTTATCGATCAATCAGATAACGTCATAATGAACTACGTCACGTGTAGGCTGATGTCATAATCAATTGGATGTCTTTACTACTTAACTCTTTAATGGTCAAGCCCAGCAAAACCGACCTCGGCAGTGGTCTTGAGAGATGTCCTTTTGCAGGCCAAGAGAGGACTATTTTTGAAAACTTACCACTGGAATACCTGGCTCAATAACTGAGCCAGTCATTGCAGTGGTAAATTTTTCAAAAATACTCCTCTCTTGGTCTGCAAATGAACATTCAATAAGCAAATTTTTAGTTTTTCCTGACAAAATTTGACCATTAAAGGATTAATAAACATTCTGTTGCATATATTGAAACTAATTTGACTGGGGGCTGTTGCTGCCATAAATAAACATCTTACCTGTACAGTTTTCTGGAAACTGAGATTCAGGGATGGCAGGGATCGATCGATCTGAATTTCTTTATTGGGGGTAGTGTGTTATCTTCTGAATTGGTGAACAATGCTTTGAACCATTATATGATTGTCTTTCAGATTCCATTTTTTTAAATCAATCTCAACAATTAAATGGATAAATGATTTTCCCTTCTTCAGAATGGGCGATATGAGACCAACTTTCACGCAGTACTCCCGGCTGAAGATTCTGTTTATTAGATGACTGATTACAAGGACAATCTCCTCTGATGCCAACTAGACATGCTCTGCTGAGATTCCAAAGTACTCCTCTACTTTTCCCTTCTTCATAAAATGAATCTGTTTTTCAGTTTTAATTACAGTGATAGCGGGGAGCTTTTCTCCATTGGGTGGTATCATGCTTTAAACGAAATCTAGGATTTCTTTTTTCACGAGAGAGTTGATACTTACCTCCCTAATACTTTTGATATTGCTAAATATTGGCTTTCACTCAATAAACACTCAGATTTAAAACAGTTAGGTGCCCCTACTGGGCAGGGAGTCAGAGCGTAGTCTGGCGGATGCCAGCCCCACCACCGCGCATGCGCAGACTAGCACTTCCTCTGACTAGATTATTGGCTGACACACATGCAACTATTAAGAGCCTGAAGACCGAGCCTCTGTGGGGTGGAGAGGCCGGGTCCGTATCTAGGGAGGTAAGTATCAACTCTCTCGTGAAAAAAGAAATCCTAGATTTCGTTTATTTCACTTCAAGAGTATACTTACCTCCCTAATACTTTTGATATTGCCAGAATTCGAAAGTGAATCTGGCGGGAGGGAGGCGAGGTCAAAAGACCAGCTCATCCCAATACGCTTTTCTGCGTTTAAGGCACTTAAACTTCTGAAACTGTAAGAAAAAACAGTCAGGATTTGACTAACCATCGGATAACACGACCGATGTATGAGAGATGACCGAATGTCATATGCGCTCCCCCCCCCTCCTTCCTGGGAGGAAGAGTCGACTGACCTCAATGTCCTATACGCTCTCTACGTACAAGTGCCATGTACTACAGGACAGAGACGAAAAAGCTCCATTTTCGTAACTCTCAACAATGAACCACACAAATACACAAACCATCACCATATTAATAACGGGTAATCGTGACAATACAATCAACAACGGACAACACATGAACAAGACTGACCTTGTTGAAAATGGCTGCTGACATCATCTTCCCATCGGTAAAGACTGATGCAGGCCCAAAAAAGTGGGTGTTTCCATAAATTAATTGTGATATATATAAGTAATGAGGAAATCACCTCAAAAAATATAAACCGATTTATTTTTTCAAAACCGACAAGGCGAGAGGATTAGAGGTGTCACGGAGATAATGGTCTGTAAAACTTGACTCACAGTGCCACTGAGCCACCGACATAATATCATCCACAGGGACCCCATTAAATAGGGCCGTGGATGTCACTACGCCGCGGACACTGTGAGCCTTGGCCACGTCAACCTGCTTCCCGGTGGCGGATTTATGGCAAAACTGAATGCACTCCACAATCCACCTGGAAATGGTGTCCTTAGAAGCCCTCCCATGGGGTTCAATATATGACAACCATAACGCTGACTGGTCGGTGCGCCATGCCGCCGTACGTTGTTTGTACCGGCGCAGCGCCCGGACGGGACACCATGCTTTAGAATTAGGATCATATCTAGTTAAAGCAGGCAAAATAATAGGTTGACCTGGATATTTCAACGACTGATTTTTAGCCAAGAAATTAATCCTAGGTAGCAGCTTAAGGCCTTCCCCTGAAACCACAAAACGGTCATCCTCGGCTGATAAGGCATGAATCTCACTCCTACGCCTAGCCGAGGCCGCAGCAATTAAAAACACAGTCTTCAGTGTTAATAGTTTCATAGAAATGGAACTAAGTGGTTCAAAAGGCTTATCACCTAGTACTTGAAGCACTAGCGATAAACTCCAAGACGGAATCACAGGAGGATTCCTTGGTCTTAGATTGCCCATGCCTTTAATTAATACATTCAATGTATTTACTTCATCACTTCCCCTCTTAGCCAAGCAAGGAATAACAGACATTAATGCTGACTTATAACCAGCAATAGAGTTAGGCTTGAGGCTATAGGCATCATAGAGGTGACAGAGGAAATCAGCTACTACTTGAATAGATGAATCCATTGGATCAATACATCTTTTTGAGCACCATTCTGCAAATCTGTTGATTTTATAATTATATGCTCTGGAGGTTGACCCCCTCCTGGCTTTGGCCATAAACATGGCTGCTTGCTCAGAAAAGCCCTCCTTAATTCTAGATTCCTTGACAACATCCACGCAGTCAATCTGAACATTGACGGATTGTTGTGAAGGGCCTTGCCCTGGAAGATAATATCGTCCATCAGAGGCAGAGGAACCGGATTGCAGACCAGAAGGTCCAGCAGATCCGTATACCATGATCGGCTTGGCCAATCCGGGGCGATCAGAAGCACTTGGCATTCCTCTTGTCTGATTTTCTGAAGAATTTTTGGAATCAGGATTGCTGGAGGGAATGCGTATGCATACATTCTCCCCCAGCTGATAGCTAACGCATCTGTTGCGAAAGCGCTTGGATCCGGAATCGGAGAGACGTACGTCGTCATCTTCGCATTCTTCTTCGTTGCGAACAAATCGATGTTGGGTTTCCCCCAATGGTCGAACAGACGATCCGCCACACATTGATTTAGTTGCCATTCCGTGGGTAAAACACTCATCCTTCGGCTCAATGAGTCTGCAAGCAGGTTTAACCTTCCCGGAATATGAACTGCTTTCAAGGTAATCTGGTGATCCAGACACCAACATAGCAGTTTCCATGTCATCATACAGAGACTGGGCGACTTCGTTCCGCCCTGGCGGTTTATGTAAGTCACAACTGTTGAGTTGTCTGAACGAATAAGAACAATCTTGCCCTGAACTTTCTGTAAGAAATGTTCCAGGCCCAGGACTACTGCTCTTAGCTCCAGTAGATTTATATGTTCCTGTGACTGTTCCAGATTCCAAAGCCCTGATATCGTGGATTCTTCCAGGCAAGCTCCCCAGCCCTCCATCGATGCATCTGTATACACAGTCACCTGAGGGTGGGGAGGGGTTAGCAAAACCCCCGGTAAGAGATTCTCTGTATTCAACCACCATTGCAGGTGGTGAATCAGAGGCGCCAACACTGACACATTCGAGTCCAGCGAACCTGTACTCTGGGTCCATTGTGTCATGAGAAACAACTGGATCGGCCGCCTGCGTAAGGCGGCCTGAGGAATGACTGGTTCCAACGAAACCATCAACCCCAGCATTCTCAAGTAAACCCGTGCCAGGACATGACGACTGTCGCACACTGACTGAATCAACGAGATGAGTATTTGAACCCTCTCCTGAGTAGGATAAACATATCCTGTCTCCAGATCGAAGAACATCCCCAGGTAAACAAACTTCTGGGATGGAGTCAGCTCTGATTTTGGGAAATTGATCATCCAGCCCAAGTCTGTGAGAATTTTCAAAACAATCTCCAGATTGGCGGACAAACTTTCCCGGGTGTGCGCTTTCAACAGCCAGTCGTCTATGTACGTGTGGACTGCTATGCTTCTCCTGCGGAGGTATGCTGTGATCGCAAGAACCACACGGGTGAAAACCCGAGGAGCCGTGGAAATTCCGAAGGGCAACACCCTGAATTCCCACTGTCTGCCCTGGAATGCAAATCTCAGGAAGCGACAGAAACTCCTGTGGATGGGGATGTGGAAATAAGCGTCCTTCAAATCTATCGACGCCGTCCACATCCCCCTCTCCAACCCCGCCAACACCGAGCGCACCGTTTCCATCTTGAAACTGGGCGTCTCGATGAACTTGTTCAATGGCTTGAGGTTGAGAATCGGTCTCCACCCACCGGTGCGTTTTGTTACCAAGAACAGGGTTGAATAGAAGCCCGGACACCTCTGTGCCGGCTGAATAGCTCCTTTTTGTACGAGGGAATTTATCTCCTCCTCGATACACAACCTTTGATCTGGATCTCTCGGAACGGGAGTCCAGATTGGCACCAGAGACAGTCGCGACGGCGGGCCTGTCATCCACTCTGGATGATACCCCACGGAAAGCCATCGCAAGACTAAACGGTCCTGAGTTAACCGTTCCCACTCTTGCATGTGGTCGGCAAGCCGGCCTCCCACCGGTCCACCTAGGGACCGCGGTGGACACAAGGCATGCAAGAGCGGCACTGTCTCCGTCGCCATACACACCGGCGTGGTCCTTACCGCGGTAAGCGCCCTGTCAGGAACGATAACCACGCCCAGATCCTCGCGCGACCCGCCCCGCCCCGCGCGCACCTCGGTGCACGGGCGGCTGCCTGGCTGACGGCGGCTGAGGAGCCTGCGCCCCCCTCACTGCTGGCCGAATCGCACGCGGCCGAGGCCGGCGCTGCGACGGCGGCTGGCCTCTGACTTGGCCAGCACCACCTCGAGCCTGCAGGGGACGATACGCAGGGGCCGCGGCGCGAACGTTAGCACGACGCAGTACCTCAAACTGTTCGCGCAGCGCCCTCTGGTTATTCACCAGGGTGACCGTCTCCTGGAGGTGGCGACATCCCTCACCTCCAAAAAGACCAGGACCCGTCATAGGCGTACGGAGTAGCCTATTATACAGGTCCTGAGACGGGCACAAATTGTCCAGGGCAAATGTGCGTCTTGCCCTGACACTCCTGGTCACCGCCCGCGTCATACAGTCCAGCGCCAGGTTAATACCATCCTGGATGGTTCGCTGGACCGCGAGCGGGCCTGGCTGGCGCGATGCGGATGCCGTTACTACCCCCTGTAACAGCTGGGAGACGTGGGACAGAGCGGCAATCGAAGCCCTCCCACTCTCCTCCGCATCACGCAACGCGGTATTCGCCGAACGCAACGCGTTCGCGCACAAGACCCCCGCGTCAGAACGGGATCCTGGCCGCGTATCCTCACCCAAAGCCGCGCGGTCATCCACGCTGGGCTTGGGTACCACACCGTACCGCTGGTAGTCCAGGGGCACGATGCGACAACGCTTGGCCACCTCGCGAGGGGCCTTCGCGAGACGTCCACTCGTGTTAATGGACGCCTCCGCCGCCTTGAACATGTCAACGACATGCTCCGCCAGCGGCAGAGAAGGCATAGCGTTAGCAGTTGGTTTCCCAGCTAACCACGGCGTGTGAACACGGTGGCTAGCCGACTGCTCCACGGGCAGATCAGGCCTAACGCTCACCAACCACTGGCAAGCGTCATACCAATCCTCCTCCGTGGCTAACTGCGAGCGCTCTACAAGACGGGGTCCTTCGTCTTCCTCCTGAGCGCAAGCAGTACTTGACGGCGGGTACGCTGATACACCTGGCAAGCCAGGGAAAACATGCGGGCCTGTCAGCACCGGCATGAGAATATCACTGGTTTGACCAGGAGCAGGCACCGCGGTAGAGCGCGGGGTATATATAGCCCTACCACGGGCCCGGCCAGCACCAGCTACACTCTCGGCAAGCCGAGGTATGCGGTACCGCTGGCCA
Source organism: Chaetoderma sp. LZ-2023a (assembly GCA_034401795.1). Taxonomy (NCBI): domain Eukaryota; kingdom Metazoa; phylum Mollusca; class Caudofoveata; order Chaetodermatida; family Chaetodermatidae; genus Chaetoderma; species Chaetoderma sp. LZ-2023a. Next base: position 91,632,994 of record CM067369.1, read on the forward strand.
TCAGCAGCGCCCTGGGCCACCACCTGAACCGCGGACCTTACTCCAGGGTGAGTAATACCGTGGAAAAAAGCGCCTGTATTCCCCGCGAGGGGTGCACAAACGTCTTCATCCATGTCCGCGTCGTCAGACGGCGACCCTAGCAGGTAATCCTCATCACCCTGGTCAGAAAGATTAGACCCCGGGTCAGCAAAGAGAGCTAACCCGGGCTGACCAGGAACGGTGCCATAGGAGGTACTGGCCACCGCGGCGTGCGGATACCCCTGGACTGATAAGCAGCCAGCGGGTTCCAGCGACAACCGTCCACGGTCCCCTATCGGCGCGGCAATAAGCCTGCTGCCAGGGCCGTGGAACGCCCCCTCTAATGGGGCCACCTCTGAATCGTCGGACAACGGAAGCGGACTAAGGAAAATCGATCCAGAGGCGGGGATTACCTGCTCCGAAGCCGATGATGAGGACAATAAAGGATCTGGTCCAGGAAGCATGCCACGAAGCAACCCTGGAACCAAATCTTTTATTGTCCTCCTCATCTCTCCCAACATCTCGGTCCGGAAGGTCTCCATATCCACCGCGGACGAGACCTTCCCCTTACCCTTCTCACTTACAACCTCTCGTTTCCGCTTCTTCTTCTTCTCCTCCACTACCACCTTGTCCGTCGCCTGTAAGCAGCACAAGAATTCGGACATTAACTCGCCCCCCCAGTGCTTACATATGTCACAATTAATCAATGGACCACAAGGGCTACATCGATAACACAGATGCGGCCAGAACTTCACATGCATAAAACGTCCACAGGACGCGCAACCCGGTCCCTGAAACAGGGCAAAGGACAAGGAGTATGAGCAACTAGTTAAGCTTAGAAACTCAATCCAACTCAAGGAGAAGGAAAACGATCATAAAGATCAATATACATCAAAAACCAGCCTAGCGCTTGAATTGCTAATAAATACATAGCCAGCTGATTATGACGTCATTAATCCCGTGACAGGAAAAATTCGATCCCAACAAAACATCCAAGTGCAAAGACGAATTGTATGCTGAATGGATAAGTTGACTACACAACCATCAGATACATATAGATAACTCTTTACTGGCAAAAATGTTAATTATCTCCCTTTGATTGTTTACAATAATTAACATCACCACATTATCAATAACTAGATACCTGACACTTTGTATAGACAAACCATCCAACGTGACGAACCGGAAACTCCACCATCTGCACGCCTCTTAACTCTCTCCACCTCATGGGGAAGGAATTGGAACAAGAGGGCAAAGTGAGAAGACCTTTATACCAGGCCTCCAACTCACTGGGCATAATTTTTCATTTGGTTAGATAACCTAACAGTGTTAGTAGGAAATGGAACCATGGTGGAGAGAATACTAATTCTCTGGTACTGTGACGTCACAACCTAGCGTCATACAGACCTGTGGACAGAAACAGAAAGAGAAATTAGTCCTAGGTAGCACCGAGTTGACCTAAACCAACTAACTAAGGCGCTTATCACGGTAAACGCGAGTCCCGGAAACACAATACACCGGGAAGAAAACTCGCTAATTTTACTAGAAGTCACCTGATTTAAAGGTCCTCCGTCCTCCTGTGGCGACGTATTCCTATCCGCCATCCAAAAAAGTGACTAACACTCCAAACAAACACCACTTAAACAGTTTAAGAGAGCGAAAAAGCTATTGAACAAAAAAACATGTGTGATCTCTTTGCCAATAATCTAGCAAAGAGGAAGTGCTAGTCTGCGCATGCGCGGTGGTGGGGCTGGCATCCGCCAGACTACGCTCTGACTCCCTGCCCAGTAGGGGCACCTAACTGTTTTAAATCTGAGTGTTTATTGAGTGAAAGCCAATATTTAGCAATATCAAAAGTATTAGGGAGGTAAGTATACTCTTGAAGTGAAAAGCAGTAAGTGGATTAGCTCTGCGGATAGACGGGCTTCCTCACTGAAGCTGGGATGGTGTTTAATTGTGGCTAAGTCCTCGATGTAATTGCCCGATCCTTCTACCTCACAGTCACTAGATGTAAAAGTCCTGAAGTCGAGAGCTGATTTTTGTTTCGTACTAACTTGAGCATTGCTTGTTGGTCATACTTTCAAGCCTCCATGATTTCGCTGTGGAGTTTGTTTCGCAATTCTGCAAAGAGGTGAGTCTGTGTCTTTCTCTTGATGATATATTTATTGGAATTTGCAGTTGGACCAAGTGAGCTTCCTGCCATTTCCAGTGTGCACACGTCACTGACATGTGCCTTTAGGGAGCACAGGCTTTAATGCTGGAGCACATGTAAATGCAGGTCTGCTTGGAGAACATTATTTATGGCTTTTACTAATTCCTCAGAACTGGTTTCTTCTGTCATACTCTCAAGCATTCGCCTCAGTTTCCAAAATTAACTGTAGATCCTTCCACTTTGGGTATTGCCTTACTTTGTTATTCAAGCTTCTTGGTCCGGTACCAGACTTAATGACAATGTTGCAATAATCACACCATGGGAGCTGTGGTTTAAAATTTTTCTGGTGTCGACCATAACTTTTGTGACTATAGAAGGCTGATCAGATGCTACAATAAAGTAGTCAATTTGAAAAGAGCTGTTTCCTGTGAAGTGGTAAGAAGACACACAGAATTCTTTAATGCTTTGATGGTAAAATTTGGTCAAGAAGATCCAATTATTTGGGTATTGAATGGCCATTTGAAGGCCAAGCAAGAGATATTTTTGAAAATTTACCACTGGAATGACTGGCTCGATACATGGCTCAGTTATCGAGCCAGGCATTCCAGTGGTAAATTAAAAAAAGTCTCTTGGCCTATAAATGGACATTCCACAAGACCACTAGAGGTCGGTTTTCGGCGGCTTAACCATTAAAGGGCTAAAGAGAACGTCATTTTCACTAGAGTTATCTTATTTATGAGCTGTAGTATAGCTAAACATAAAATAATCATTAATTCACCATCAAATTATTAGCGTAATCAATGAAGAAGAAACACCACTAGGTACCTACTGCACTGGAGATCTTCTGCGTTCAGTGTGAGGAGTGATCTACCCTTGAGTTCCTCTGGACTGTGACAGTTTCCGTACGCCTGTGTAAAATGGTCGCTCTGAAACAGCTGTACGAGCCATACTGTATCACAATTACATATGAGATTGTTCGCATCAAGACGTCTGAAATACACAATTTATAATTTAACCCTGTAATGGCCAAAATCTTTAAAGAAATTTGACATCTTTGCTTAGTGAACGTTAATTTATAAACCAAGAGGATTCATCTTTGAAAATTTACTACTGGAATGACTGGCTCGGTTATCGAGCCAGTCATTCTAGTGGTAAATTTTAAAAAAAAATTCCTATCTTGGCTTGTAAATGAATAGTCATTAAAACCACTGCATATGCCGATTTTGGCCAGCAGGAAAGGGTTAAGAAATGATCAGTACATGTACCAGTAGAATAGAAGCTGAACATTCTGAAACAGGCATACTGAAAAACAAAAACAAAAGCACAGGTTGCAGACACGTGCCCTCTTATTTTTGTCACTTTATACAGAAGTTTTGGAGTTACGAATTTGTTTTCTAGATATTCTAAACTTTTTGAATTACAACCAACGTTGCAGAATCGTAGTGTACATGTATGTAATGTACACCAGTAGTTTCCGAGATATCCATATATCGAAAATATGATCCGATCCGGTCCCGGTATTTTTTTTTATCCAGATCATCGACAAAGTCTGTAAATCCTCTTTCGCGATAATATCATCTGTCATTTGCAATTTTAGTCAGATCAGATCAGTAGTTTTAATTGTGACTTACAACTAATATTTAATAGTTTGTTAGTCTGTCGGTCACATTTTTTGCAATTTCTGAGATGTCTCAAGTATAGTGTTGCAAATGTTTAGAAACAGATCCAGACAAACAGACACACACATACATGTGCAAATATGCACACCCAGACACATGCACGCACGCACGCACGCAATAACCTCTTCTCTTTATGGGCCGATGGTAATAATATTGTCACAATGACTGTGATAAGAATTTATCAGAGTAATTTTAGAAAACTCTTGTTGGAACAAGTCTTATACAAATAAGCCAACTAATTAATGCTAAAAAAATTGTAAATACCAATGACAGACACACGCATAAATTAATAGTTGAGACATTATAATAATAATATACTTACAATCTCTTCAGTTTCCTGACATCATCGAAGATATTCCTGGGTAATCTCTCAAGTATATTGTGATGTAAAAATCTGAAACAAACAACAAACATCATTTATTCACATTATTTAACAAAAAAATCAATAAGAAACATCCATTGTAGCTAACTTTGGTACATTCTGCAGGTCAAGTAGAACCAGATCTTTCTTAATCCTTTAACCCTCGAAGTAATTTGACCTTTGAAAATTTCTACAATTACTATTCTTGAACTACTCAGTTATGGGACAACCTCCTCACACGCCACACGCTATGATGATAGAGCCCATGCATGTTCTTCTTAAACAGAATTTACACCTTTTGCCATGACTTTGGTATAAGAACAGATTCTTTTCCCTGAAAAAGCACTCACATTTTGACATTAAAATCCAGTTATTTAAAAAGAAAATACTGACATTTTTTTTAAAGTACTCTTTTTCTCATAAAAATCAAATTTCTGAGTGACAGTGATGTTAAACGCACAATTAAGGTACACCAAATATGCTTAAAAGTAGATTAGTGAAATAGTTCACTTTTAGAATGTTAAATTATGTACTTCTATGCAGTGAACCAAAATATATTTTAACATTGAATTATTAGTTTTGAAATTGAGTTTTTATATTGTACAATACCATGGTTGCTTTAATTTATATAAAATAAATGAGCTCCATCTAACGATTTCAGAGGCGTTGCATTACAATCAATTTCATGACCCTTTTCATGTTTTTCAGTACTCTTTTGCTCGCTACAATATTACTTCCATGATTTTTTTTTAAATTGGGCCCGAATGTAGCCTCATCATATTACTAGACATCAAGTGTGCAAGCAATCCCGCGGTCAGCTGACCAGCGCAAGACTTACACCGTTTCTATCACCACCGTGAAAACCCTGAATGTTTGGAATGTGAATAAGGAACTGTGTTCAAACCTGTGATGCTGTGGCATTTCATAGCCATTCAGAGGTCTTATAGTGCTATTATAACCAAAATGGCTCAAAATCAATTTCTCAGATTTCAAAATTATCTAGTTTCTAGGAGCACTGATGGATCCTGGAACACATAGGTGGTGTGCCTAAACGCGGTAAATCTAAAGCCCTGTCATGACACATCGTCTCCGCCTAATATGTGCACGTGAGAACACTTTCAAATGTAGGTAACAAGTTTTTAAGATATGGCCCGGACATGGATTTGCTAACACAGATGGACAGACAGTTGGATGGACAGACAGTATACAAATGGAGGGGTCCTCCTACACACACTGCGCACAGGCCTACAGGCGTGCTAATGGACTTCTAGTCCGAGTTTGCTCTAACTCAACCCGCCCCTGTGACAGATATTTGGACAGCCTAGTTTAGACTAAGCCAAGCCTAGATAAGGCATAGCTTAGGCCTCTATAAGGCTTAGTCTGGCCTTAGCTAAAGCCTAGGTAATGTCTAGCTAATACTAGCCAAAACCTAACTAAGACATAGATAATGTATATCCAAGTCTAGATATGGCCAAGCTTAGCTATGGTCTAAGTAATGCCTAATCCAGCCTGGATAAGGCCTCCCCAAGCCAAGCAAGGCCTAGGTAATGCCTAGCAAAGTCTGGTCAATGCCTAGGTAGGGCAAAGCCACACCCTGGTTACGACCTAGCCAAGCCTAATTAAGTACCAGGTAAGGTCTAAGTAAGGACTAAGTAATGCCTACGTAAGCATAGCTAAGGCCTAGGTAAGACTAAGTGAAGCACAGATTAGGCCTAGGCAGGCCTAACCAAGCCTAGCTAAGGCTTAGCTAATGACTAGGTAACCACAGCTAAGGCTAGATAAGGCCTAGCCAAGCCCGGATAAGGCCTCGCCATAGCTTAGTTAATGTCTAATTAAGACCTAGCCAAGACTGGCTAAGGCAGAGCTATGGCCTAGCCTGTAGGCTAGTATACTAGGCATGTAGGCTAGTAGAATAGTAGTCTGTTACACTAGGCCCGTAGGCTAGTAAGCTGGTAGACTAGAAGACTGACCGACCGACCTACTTATTCATTCACAGAATCACTCAGTCACTGAATCACTCACTCACTCTCACTCACCCATGCACCAACTTCACTCTCACCCACCCACCCTCACACACCCAACCACCCACAAATGACAATAATGAATGCAGTATAAATAACTGCATATCTTATCTAACCAACAAAACAGACGCGATCTAGATCTGTCCTTGCCTTTCCAATTTATTAAATCATCCTGTGGCTCGAATTTGCTTGGGGCGAAATTGCATGATTTTCGAGGCAAAAAGTTGTGTATTACATCATCAATATTTTTGCAATGGCTGTTTGCTTGAAATTTGATCAAATTTGTCACCATGAGACAGATTTAGCACCAACGTCTAGCAACAACACTCAATCCACGTGTGTAGACTCCAGACCAATCATTGAATCGTCGCCTAAATCCATACAAGATAGGAATCAACCCACAATGAACGACCAAACTGATACAAACTTACCTAGCCCCATACATCACCAAGCACATCATTCCACTGTAAGCGTCAGCCCCAAAGAAACAACAGAACCAGGCATTCCACTGAAACACCCGGACAAGCTTAGAATATCAGGTTTCGACTGGTCATGAAAGCTTCTAAAGATTTTCTTATGCTTGATCAGTTGGATCGAAATCCGAATGTCAGTGCAGTGTTTTGCGCCTGCTTTTATACTCTCGAGCCGGTTACAGTTGCTCCTTGGTGTAACCGGGACGAGTAAAAATCCGGCTACGTGTAACCGGAAATGTTGATTTTGTAACCGGATTTAACATCTTGTAGCCGGAATTTACCAATTGTCAGTTTGTTGGTAACCGGAATTTTTTTACTTCTGGGATTGTGTAACCGTTAAAGTCAAACCGTTAAAGTTGTGTAACCGGAAAATTTGATAGTTGTTTTCTAGGTTAGGTGTAACCGTAAAAAACTTGTGATGTAACCGGAAAAATTAAGTTTTATATATGCATTTTACCCAGTATCCAAGATTGACTCTTTGGCCGAGTATTTATGTGGTTCTCTAATGTCCCTATGTGGCAGGAATTTATGGGGTATAATTAGCATTTGATAGACACAGGTTTCCATTTTGTTGGATAACCTTAAGTGGAAAGATTCAGATTTATGGCATTTCATACTTTGTGTAGTTATACTCATCAGAGAAAATAGAAGTCGGATTAGTTTATCCTATATGAAGGGTTAAAAGAGTAAGTGTTGAGTGCATTTTGTCTTACCTCTCTACGGGTCAGTTCCCCGATCTGTGACTAGACGTGGTACTAATCCAGGTGTGAGGTATGTCACCGTTTCCGTTAAACCAGTTTCAATGAAGAGGAATGAATAGAGTTCATCGTCTGTCGTGTTGCTGGTGCACAGTATGCTACCTTCAGGTATATGAATCACGAACTGAGTGTGGATATTGTCAGTCTCTTCCACTGTGATTTGTGGAAGAGGTCCACTATCTTCCGTCTGTGTGTGAGATGATGGCTCAGATATGTTGTCGGCAATGTGTTCAATCCCAGTTGATTCTGTGGGTGTTGTGGCTTTATCTGGCATGTGTACCTTGTTAGGTTGTTCGGTGGTGGGTGTGTTGTCTTCCTGCGTTGCCTGTCTATCTCCAGACAGAGATTCTGCTACAGTGGCATTGGTTGCTGGTGTTGTCTGTCTTGGTGGAGGGACAGGTATCCTGAAGCTAGAGTAATCTTTGATCTTGATTACTCTAGTGTTGCCGGCCTGTCGAACAAGTTCCTTGATCTGTTGTTTCGAGAAGAGATGGATTTTTTCACAGTGGCCTCTGGCTTCCTCTAAGCAGGTAAAGCTGATTCTGCAATAGCTGCAGTTCCAGAAGCCACTCTGTTCATATATAACTCTTATGTGCCTTCTTAGCCCAGTGCGTTGAGCAAATTGTGCATTGCACCTTTTACACTGAAAACTTTCCATACAGGCGAGTATGAGACTGTTGGCTAACTGATTCTATGTTTTTAACGTGGAAAGGAGCGAACGTAGTGGTCAGTGTGATGTTCTAAGATAGACATCTATTACGACGTCATAGAAGGGTTTCCATGGCATGGAGTTTGGTGATTCTAATTAGTTTAAAGAACAACTCAGACTTTGGAATCACCAATCTGCATGATTAATCATCAAAAAGAACTGGGAACTGCTAGATAGTAGTCCCAAATGTAGAAGCACATTCCCAACCCCACAGATGTTTGGTTACAGAAAGAATGCAACTTTCAAAGACACACTTGTCACTGCCAAATTTGAATTTCCCGCCAAATCAAGCCTCCAAGGAAAAGCTTTCCAAATAAAGGTTACTCAGCGAAGTGAACCTCACCACATACTACAAATGGGAGGTGAATGGCGACAAGACAAAAAGTCACCACCTTGGCATGGAGCTGACAAATAAAGTGAAATGGCATATAACCACATATCAAAATCAACATCAGCAGCACATAGAATACTTGGCTTCCTATGCAGAAACCTAAAGGCGTGTCCAACATCCATCAAAGAGCGAGCCTACCAATCACTGGTCAGACCCAAACTGGAATACACATCTACAGTGTGGGATCCACCAACAAATGATCTCAAACCTCAGCTAGAAGCAGTACAACGAAAGGCTGCGAGGTTCGTCTCCGGCCGCCCAATATACCAATACCCAAGAGGGTGTTTCTGCTATGATAGAACAACTGGGATTGGAAATCCTAGAACGGCGGTGAAAAAAGACCAATGTTGTCCTTATGTATGAAATCCTACATGGTGAGGTAGCCATACCAACAGAGTATCACCCTCGGTGGGCGAACGTAGGCACCACCAGGCGTAGTCACCCGTGGAAGCTACAACCATACCAACCATCAGTCAGCCAGTTCCCAAGTTCATTTTTCCCACGAACTGTACCAACATGGAATAACCTGGCCAAAGACATAATCACTGCTCCGGATGTAGAGAAGTTCAAAACCTACATCCGACGATCTAACATACCTGATCAGACATGTGTAAATAGCGTACAGATCAATCATCACTTCATATTGTAAATAAGCAGCATTTTATCAACCCAGCCATGTTCACGAGGCCTGCACCTAGGCGTAATGTCCAATAGGATTTTGCCTAGTAGTAGTATTCTTACAGTTACAGATACAGAACGAGCTAAAAAGTTAAATAACGTGACATATATGACATATTTAACGGGATTTAAGGTGCGAACAAATGGATAAGTGAATTATACGAAGCAATAAGCGGTGTTTGTCGAATATTGTAGCCAAGGTCGATTAAGAGGCGTCTGCCCAATCATCTGTCACAGGGGCGGGGTGAGTCAGAGCAGACTCGTACTAATGCACTTCAAGCTAACCCGAAAAGTGAAAATGGCAGGCTTAATTTATTAATACATACGATTCTACTCTATGCCACGCATATTTGACGCTGAAACAAGCAATGATCTCAATAGCCGGCACATAGTTTCACACGAATTAGGAAAAGCATTCCTAAATATAAACTTGTACAGCTTTTCTTTAGTTTCTATTTCCTTGTTATTCTTCCTCTTGTCTTGACGATGTATATCCCTCACATTTGGTGAGACGGTTGTAAAAACCTATTTTCTTTACGTATTATTGTTGAGGAGTATTGGCTAGTTTTATCTTCATTGACTCTCTCTGTTCTAGTATAGTCCCGTTTTCTTGTTTGCAGGTAATCGTGTCAGTGTCTTTTCACGAAACTGGTAAAGTGTATAGCCAAGTTTCCGAGTGTGGAAATCAATTTGATTAGTAGCTTCAGTCCACGCCTGCTTGACTTGCATCCAGAACAAAGCTGCACAGTGTGCTATCGTCTTGGTGAAGGGTTAACTGTAGTTCTGAATCTGAATTCTGTACATGAATTCTAACTTCATCCATTATTTGATTCAGTTTAGGTTGTCTCACTGACTCGCTAGCAGAGATTACTGAATTTTATTCTGCACATGAAACAAACTGAACTATGCATGTTTTATAAATATTAAATGTATGCACTAATCTAACATGTGATAGTTCCACTTTTCGACTGGGATCCTTTTAAAAGGGGCCGTCTGTCTTTGACTTCGACATCGCAACATTGTCTCGTGCCACGCAAGGTTGTTCCCCGCTGACATTTCTGATTTCAACTTCGACTAACCCCCGCCATCCTTTTGAGTGCCCAATGGGTCTTGTGGCCCTCACTTGAGGTATTTTCAAGAGGAAGCTCTGCCACTTAAACTGTCACACTCCGCACTAGGACACTGCAAATGTGCCCACCCACCCCCCTCCCATCATTAGCATGGTAGCATTATATATTATAATAGTCCAGATCGACGGAGTATGGTATGTAGAACATCATCATCATCATCATCAGCAGCATCATTATCATCATCATCATCATGATCATCATTTTACGAGGCATAAGCAACTGGCTTGTTCGATGTTTTTTGTTATAGTATGTCTTGCTCAGTCCAATTCAAAAGTTCTTTCTTTGAAGTAGATTATCTATTGCTCTTAAATGATTTGACTGGTGTCACTTAATTAAGAGGCACATTGGCTCGGTTGGCAACCCCGTTGTGCCGCACATGCTTGGAATTCCAATCCAAAGAGCCAGGCTCAATCCATGCACCATTTTATATGTCATTCACATGACAAGTCATTCAGAGGTGACGTAAAGCTGCCGGTCCCATCTAATGTGGTTTCTGTGCCAGAGGGACATACAAGAACTCATATTGAGTGTCAGGCTTGTATTAGGAGCTCAGTTGTGAATACGCTCTGATAGTGTAATTAGATGTCAAATGTCAGTCCTGCCATCAGTCTCCATGATGCCATAACTTACACTTATAGTAGTAGAAGTACATGTGGTGATGCCATAGCTGACGCGTAGAGTAGTAGAAGTACAGATGGCGTGGAATAGCCACATCAGATGTCATGGAGGGCACAGCTAGCAGCCTATGCAAATCACTCCAACATCGGAGGTTCGCCTGAAGGTTTGATCCGAGGTGGCAAATACAATACAATACAATAGAATTAAATTTCCTCAAAACCGTCAATATATCAGGGACATTAGATTTAAGGTTTAGCTCTGTTTTGCAGAAATGCTCTGGTGCAGATGAGTGGCCCACACGTTAGTTGCGGTGTGCCATCTATACTCATGGTTCCACCCTGCTGCACCTGACATGTGGTTATATGTTGAGTTGTGGAGGCCATAGGTGGTCTTATTGCTGTTGTTTTAATCTTCTGTGTTTATCACTATCCGAGTCTCCTCCTCTATGCTAGTGTCTCTTCATGCTACCACAAAAGTGTGGATGCGGAAGCAGTGAATATATACCAGTAATTGGAATCACTACCGAGCATGTTCTTGCCTATACACAGGCTACTCCAAGATCGGTCCACTGTATTGGCAGAATTTCAGTATGAATTTGTGATGGGCTGGTATACATATGGATCGTTCAGTCAAATTCAAATGTTCTTTCTTTGAAGTAGATATAGTTTGTTCTTGAACGATTCGATTGTTGTTGGTTCGGCTACTGTAGCTGGCTGTGTATTCCAATGTGGTACCACTATATTAGCAAAAAAGTGCTTGCGAATACCTTTGTTGCTGCGTTTTATGTTGACCTTGAACTTATGACCTTTGGTCTGTGCAACACAGGGTGGCACGAGAAGTAGCCTTTATCAAAATTATATAGACCCCTGGGGCCGTATTCACGAAAGGGTGTAACTTACGCCTGGCATAAATACCTTGGAGTCATTATGACGTCATATATGTTCGTACGTCATTTAATATTATGACGTCATATTCTCCAAGGTAGTTATGCCCTGCGTAAGTTACTCCCTTTTGTGAATACGGCCCCAGATGAGCTTGAATGTTTTAATTAAATCTCTTCAAAACCGTCTGTATCTCAGTGACAGTAGATTTGATGCTTCATGTCTGTATGCGTAGCTATTCTCTCCGATTTGCTGGAAAAGTTGTGTTGCTCGGCATTGAACACTTTCCGATAGCTGTGATTGTCTTTTCAGACATGGCGACCATGCCTAGTTGGAATATTCGAGAATTGCTCTCACTAAAGACGTGTACATGAGAATGGATGTAGATGGGTCTATGTTGGCAATGGTTCTTTTGATTAATCCTATTATGCTGTTTGCCCTGGGAGTGCATATTGATAGATATATATCAAAAGGAAGGTTTCTATCAATATGCACTCCCAGGTCTTTTTGAACCTCTGATGTTGATACAGGGTTGATATATATATATCAAAAGGAAGGTTTCTATAGCCAAGGAAACTCTGTGTCTCCGTAACTGAAGAGGGCCGTGGCCACTCTGCTACTGCCTTAGTTTTTTATGGCTGTGTAGCCACTTCATCACCCGATATGACGTGTCCCAGGAACTCGACGCTTTGTCTGAAGAGATGACATTTCTTCAGCTTGAGTTTCAAATTGGCCGTGCGGAAGCGGGAAAGCACGGTGTCCACATTTCTTAAGGTTTGCTCAAACGTGGGTCTGAAGACGATTATGTCATCGATGTAACAGAGACAGATCTCCCATTGCAGTGTGGTTAATTCCTGCTCAATGAGTTGTTCAAAAGTTCCGGGAGTGTTGTACAACCCATAGGGCATCTTGCGGAATTGGAAAAGACCGCCCCTACAAACGAATGCTGTCTTTTCCATATCAGCTTCATCAATGCCTACTTGCCAGTAACCGCTAGCTAAATCAAGGGTACAAAACCATTTGGCTCCGGACCAGGAATCCAAGGCCTGATCTATCCGTGGTAACGGATAAGCGTTTTTAATGCTAAGATCATTAAGGCAGTGGTAGTCGATACAAAACCGCAAGGTTCCGTCCTTTTTTCCTGCTAGCACTATAGGGCTAGCCCATGGAGAAGCTGAGGGTTCGATAATACCCGTTCGCAACATGTCATTTACTTGTTGGTGTGCTTCCACTTCTTTGTGAACGGGAAAACCTCGTACCGGTTGTCGTATGGGATGATTATTGCCTGTATCGATGGAGTGTCATACGAGATAAGTCTCTCCAAGATCCATATCTCCGGAGGAAAAACTATCGCAATATTTATGTAATAGTTTCCGAATTACTCGTTTTTGTGATTGCAGTAATCCAACAGTGGCACGCAGATATAAATTGTGTAGATGTTCGGGTAAATCATCAGTCAGCGGTGGTGTTGTATCAGAAAGTGCAGGTGTTTCCAGTGAAATTATGTCCACTAAATGGCCATAGCGTACTCCTGGTTCCAGGGTGATGGGATCTGCGGTACCATTGAACGGTCTAAAGGGTATCTTCCCTTTATCAGTGGTGTCCACTATTATGCGGGGACTTGTGCATTGTGAGGCGATCATATAATCATGGTCGGGTTCAGGCATGGCGATGTGTGTGCTGCTTCCTAACTGTGGTGCGGTGGCCCATAGGATCCGTTCCTGTCCTGGCTCAATCGTGCCGGTACTTGATAGTATTACTGCACATGTATCGTATAATGACGACGCTGGTCCGAGAGGTATTCGTCGGCCGTGTATGTCGAGTTCTTGTTGTCTGCAGTGTATGATGGCTTCGTCATTATGAATGGGGGCGATGACAACTCTCTGAATGAATTGCATCTCCTCGTTTTGAATGACCAAATTAACCACACCGACCACGGGTACATCTGCTCCCGTAGCCGTCTGTAGGTAAATATTTGTAGGCTTAAGGGGAGGCTTTTATGAGGTGGGATGCTCTCATACAAGTGCTGGTTAAAAACTGTAATAGAAACTCTGGTGTCGACGGTGGCGCTTGTAGAAACGCCACTAAACAAGCAGGCACATTTGTAGATTACTTTACGATGAACCTGCGGAAGAGTTTCCAATGATGCTGTCCATGATAATGGCGTGGGAGCAGCATCACTCTGTATATATTCTGACTGTTTCCGTATTTCTTCTCGTAATGTTGCAGGTGGCTGAGTGAGGAATGGGCCAGTCCATCGTCTCTGCTGGGGTGTAGGCTGCGGTGAAGACGGAGCTGGGGGTAGCAATGTTGGTGGTGTTGTTGTCGTCTCTGTGTGAGCAGTATTGGTATAGAAGGCGGCGCATACTGGATGACGGATAAGTTCTACCTGTGCAAGCCATTTCCAGCAATGCTTCACAGGATGTTTTGTTGAAACACAGAAGAAACAGCGTGGTCTCCATGGACGTGCGTTCCTCCGTCTATGTCGGCGCTTGCAAATCCATGAGGCGGAATGAATGGTCTCGCCCGAATTGCTACTGTCTGTGGATGCGGAAGATGCTGCTGATTGGGGTGGGGCTCTGCATACCACCAGAGGGCACCGAGAATCTGGTGTCTTGGTGGCGGGATGTGGTGCTTTCAAAAACGTTGTTTCAGCGGAGGTACTACAACCTTCTACTGCCGTTTTACATAGGAAAGAAGGTTTCTCATGTATGGAAAAAGAAGAGGATGTCCTTGCTGCTGATGGGGGCAGCAACGTAGCCACGGACATATTGGAAGCCATGCTTTTTGGTGTTGCTGTTTCCGTTACTTTCTGTGGATGATGTGTGGCCACTGAACGTTGTTGCGTGAAAGACGCAGTTGAGCCGGGAGAAGGATACAGGGACCGAAGTGCACTTGTACCCTTTAGCCTTCCCGGTGTGGTTCGCTGTCCCCACCATGTCGGACGGACACCCAGTTCCCCACACAGGATGCAGCCTAGGCTAGGTACCTTTTCGTATATGCCTGAGATAAAGACATGTCCAAATCAGGGGAACAGAATCTGGAACAGAGTCAAGATGCACACTGACGACTCCAGAACCGAGCGAACACAGTACCGGGGGCAAGGGCCCATAGCCCCGCGTAGACCGTACCATGGAGGTGATGTCTGCTAGACGTATCGCAACTAAGGCCTTCGCATAGATCGTTCTTTGACATCATTTTAGCTGAGAGGCCCTGTGCAGATCCACGAGTCTGCTGAACAGGCTGCTTCCCTGAAAACTGCGGGGGATAAAATGTGAGTCGATGCGGTGTGGGATGCCTCTGTTACAGCAGTCTCTCTCATCGTACTTAGGCAGATCATCCACCCCATGGGTACCTGGGCGCCAGACTGCTCAACTCGTCGGCAAGTGACAGGTTACACCGTCTCACACACATACCCTCCTGCTTCCCAAAGAATCACTTTTCATGACCTCTGATCACAGGAGACATGACTCGCAATACGAATGCTTGCCATGGCCTGACTGTACATTGAGCCATCTTGACCACTCATAATCAGTAATGGGTTGATGAACTGACATGATCAAGACAACCGGCCGGCGACCCAGTCAATAGCGATCATGCTCAGGGGCAACCGATGGTCTGATCCATATTTATCTGCCAACAGTATACAAACTTTGACCATTTTCCCCGGCTTTGCCTGCAAGACGTCTCTGATTATCCGGCTCTGTTAATACAGAGACTTTTCCCTGGTGAGGTTTGTCGCCTCCTACCACGCATGTCCACTTACTGAAATCGGATGAACCAAAAATCTCAGCAGCCCGAACAATACGCTGACTAGACGGTACCACAGTAGGATGTTAATTCACCCTTCGTTAGACATGGAGGCCTTTATTGTCTCCTCTGCCCTATATTACAGATTTTACGTGCCCCCGGACCCTCGCAGGCCCACTGCTGCCTGTTAGGAGCCCCTCTGAGGAGCCTATCCGTCATGGGGCTCCATGTAATTCGGTACCCTTAGGAGTTTGACTGTTTCTCTGGTTGCGGTGTGCGGCAGTCTGGAGCAGGCGTTGTGGAGGGAGGTCGGTTAGGACACCGCTCCCTCCAATGTCCTGGCTGACCGCATCCGAAAGTGGTGTTCAGTGGCGGTGCAGTGCTGGTAGAGTTTGCTGTTCTAAACTGTGTGGTGGCGAGGTTGGTGCTGAGTGTGGTTACCAAATTGGTGAGTGCGGAGATCTGCTTATTGATCTCGTCTATCCGCTCTCTCATGTTGCCGTTGTTGTTGTTGTTGCACTGGTTTCCTCGCCATGGGGCTCCGCTGTACCCTACTCTGCAGGCACAGCCCCTACCTCCAGGCACTTGATTCTGACTGGTCTTTTGCATATCTGATTGGTGTTGCTGATCTGGGGGGAGCACTAGTGGGCGGGGCGATAGCTGCACCCTCTATCTCATTGATAGGATGGAGTTGGCACCGGTTATTTTTCTCCCGCTCTAGAAAGTTCTCGATACGAACCATGGTTGCTGTTATTTGGGCCAAACTTCTGTGGTCACCAAGAGATAGCTTCTCTTTTAGAGTGGGTTCACCGCTTAATGCATCGATGAAAGTATCGAGATGCAAGTGAAGTACGCCCTCCGTATTGGTGCTCGGATATGCGCGGGTGACTAGCCTTCGAATTCGGCTAGCTAACTCACGAAGAGATTCTCCCGCGCATCGTTGAAGATTTGAAAGTTGCAGACAACTAGTTTCTCTGAGAGCTGTGTCGACAAATCACTCCATGAGTGCTCGTTCCAACTGGGTGTAGGTGAGTGTACAATCCGTTCCCAGATCCGCAAGAACTTGCAGGGCTTTTCCTGAAAGTTTTGCTGCAAGATACTCACCAATCTGTCTATCGTCCCAGCGGTTATTCCAATTATTATTTCGAACTGGATTTTATAGTTGGTCCAGTCATTCTCCCTGCTAAATTCGGGAGGGAGGATGACTCAGCCAAAACCACGGGAAGAGTGAAGTGGTTGAAATCTGGGTGGTGCGGGTATCTGAGAAGTTGAGGATTGAACTGTAGTTGGTCGTGTTGCTGGTGGTGGTGGTGTTGGTGTCTCTCGTCGATGCCAATGCAGAGGAGCTAGGACATGCGTACTCCAATTTACTGAGTCCACCCCATTTGTTGATCCATAGACCAGCATGAGTCTATGAACGGGAAGCGGATTGCGGTGGAGAGTGCACAGTCATTCCTCCTGCGGTGTGGATTGTTGGTCCTCATATGGCAGTGGTGCAAGTGGCTGATGGTTAAGATATGTGGCATGACTAATATACCGGCGAAATGGTGGTGCCGATTCCTCCCGATGGCTCCGCGGTGTTCCCCTTGAATATAGTGTTTCGCTGGAATGGGGCGGTGCGGGAGGTTGTCTATATGGTGGATTATCACCCGGCCATACTGTCTCCGTAGATGACACAGGTGAACCCGTAGTCGGGCCTTTGTTGGAGTCGTCCACGATTCGGCCCTGTTGGAGTTCGCCTGTCGCTGATGTCCGAGATGGTTCTAAATTCTGTTCCCGCCTGTGAGGCATCTCGAAAGGTCCCATCACTAACAGGCGAAAACAGGTTATAATGCGGAGTTGTTGATCCTGCAGAATTTCTGGCATAGTCGGTGAGCATGTGTGCTGAAAATCCGTCGTATGAGGCTACCTCTTGATCAAGAGAGTCCTCGCTGAATGGAGATGGGATTGAACTGAGCTCACTATATGGTGTGGGCATGAGTTCGCTGCACGGTATTACTGTTGTTCTTTGGGCCCCCATATCGGGTGCCACTTGTAGCTCGCCGGGAAGTGTCGGGCTGTTCCGATGTCTCATATCGACTCGCTGCGCCGTAAGTGCATGACGAGTGATGATGCTGGTTAGCATCCGGTCTCGGGGTGACAGACCTTGAACGAGACTGCCCTGCAGGAAACAAAAACCGGCTTCTAAGGCCAGTGGAACTCGATCATTCCGGTGGGGCTGTGCGACCATTGTCGCGAACATTAAACAGAGCAGTCTCATCCCAAGAATTTGTGTCACCAGTATGCCTGTCCATAGCAATTTCGTGATCTATGGACTTACAAGATTTGATTTGGTGACCTAAAAATATAAGTCTATACAATGCGTTTACCTAACTAATTGAAAATATGCTAGATAAAACTACAGTAAGAGCATACGAAAATACAAGACATAGAGGCAGGCAGATGAACTTTTAAACATGGGGCTCCCGAAGGTACCACACAGACTCGTAGGTCCGCAGAGGTATCCCCGCAAGGGAGGCTCCAGTACACGAGACATAGCTATTTAACTTAATATAAGTTATTATACCTCTAAGCTAAAAGGAAGAAGGCTATCTCAGATGAAAAAGTGATGTGCTTCACGCGGGCACTACTCCTAGTGCTAGGTTGGGTGAGGAGTATTATCCTGGCATTGACCGTCGTCGCTGAATCCTTGCGAGAGGCAAGTGCCTCGCGTGGGCCTCCGTCTCAGGAAAGTGTCACCATGGCTTAAAGCGGGAGAAGAATAGTAGGCAAAAATGGGCCCACTCTAATATTTCAAACAAAAATGATGTAGAAAGAAAAGACCATACCTAGTGAGATTATGACTATAGGGGTGCGTACTGTTTTACGTGAAGATGGAACGGAAGATTCCCGATGGATTCCTTCGTCACCGTCTGATGTGACTCCTAATATGCTGAGTTAGTAGTTGCCACTTTATTTCTGCGGGCCTTCTGCTTTGCTTAATTCCTTTTAGTTGTTTTCAAAACAAGAATTAGTTTTGGGCGCAACTGGCCGATATCTACCTAGCTATTAGACACAGCTGTCACGGAGAACAGATGCCCGAGGACATCAATACTGTAGACAGCGCTCATACATGTTACTTAGCGGGATCTCCGAACTGGGTGAGAATCCGGACATTCCGCTTCGCAACCACATGAAACATTACAAGACATGGTTTACATTACACGAAGCATTATTAGGCCATATCTCCTATCGTTATGGTGGGGGTAAGAGAGACGAATGCACACCGTAAATGTCCTTCCCGTAAGGGTGTGGCAGATCTGAATATCAGGCCCAGACATTTTAACAGAATTCGGTGAGAATACGTCTCTCGCCCGTCACCGGGTCCTATGGAACTAACCATTTAACCTGTTGTTAGGTTTATATACAAGTTGCCAGTTTTGCACTGCGGTGCGGGAGGATTGTCAGTAAATAAAATAATAATTAATACATGTGTTTTCACAGTGCTTTCCTTCATTGGCTTAAAGTGCTAACTATTAAGTATCCAAAGATACATGGGAATGTGTATGTGATACCGCACCCTAGCCATCACCGCTCGGAAACCCCAATAGTTTCCCAGAGTCAGATCATCCCATGATGCGGATAGGGACATCCAAACAATTAAGAAGCAACAAGGCTAAGAGGAATATGAAGAGAGACACAATCTTGGAGTTATGAGTCTTACCGGAGTGCGGGGCTAGATTATCACACTGCCGGAAGAGAAGAATATATTACACAGTATGTAATGAAGAAAGTGTCTTTAATCATTTTGAACCTATCCTATCGAGCTGAATAGAAAAGGTTTAGTAGGGTTATAGCATGGACAGCGACCTCAGTGAAAAATTGTTGGTGGTGGGAGAAAATGTTGCATATATAAATGTTGCTGTATAGTGTTTCCTACGTGCACTGCAGTCCTATATTTTCTATAACTTAAGCAAAACAAGTTAATGGATGGCCACTGGCCATATACATACATAATCTAACCAGAACAATCAATACGGTGTCGACGATTAAGATATATATATATATATATCAATACAGGTTAACGAACCTACTATAGTGCGGTTAGCAACACATTGAAGAAAATGAAAATAACTATTAACAAATACAGAAACTATAACTATCGGCCCTAAGACCGTCATGGTTCCTTTTAGTCATCGGAATCGTTAGTACAGATACGAGATAATTAACAAAACCTATATAGAGAAATAATTAAACGGTGAAGTATAGTTACTTGAATACTCGGTAGTCATTCCCAAGTTAGGCTAACGTGTCACTGAAATTGACACGTCAATCCGTAGTCGACGTGAGATGATGCGCTCTCCGGAAGCTGGAAAGTTCCCGCAGGCTGGTTCCCGCAGGTTGGTTCCCGTAAGCTGTTGTCCGCAAAACAAAACTTCCGCAAGAACACTCATGGTGGGAGTGCATCGCTTAGTGCTGTAGGCCTAATAGAATGTCTAACGAGCAGTCAGCAAAAGATACGATAGTACTACATGGTGAAGAAAGCTCCCATACACCAATGGCATGAATGGAAGGTGTAAACAGCCCGATCGCTAGCGGGGGTTGTTAGAAGCAGATGAAGACACAAAACAAAGCTTCACGGTGCTGGGTACGTCAACCAACTCTGAAGACGCACCGGGCAGAGTTTACTTGCTGCGGTCGAAAGTTGAAAGAACCTACACGATTGGTGCAGCGTCATTTGAAATACCACTTTTAGGTGTGGCCGGCAGATCCGGCGAGTCATCCATCAAAGAACATCCCGCCTCTACATCTGTAGACTCACATATTCAGGCCACAAAGGCCTCGCTTCAAGTTTGTGTTCCGAATGTAGATGTAGTATTCGTGAACGATTATCAAAAGTTCCAAATTACTCCCGCAGATGGGGAGTTACAAAACTGTTTTAGTGCGGTGTGTTGGAGAACTGTACACTACGGGATAAAAACCCGATGCATAGCGAAGGAACATGCGTAATGTCTGTTGCGCTTGTAGTAGCTGGTACAGATCCAACCT
Source organism: Chaetoderma sp. LZ-2023a (assembly GCA_034401795.1). Taxonomy (NCBI): domain Eukaryota; kingdom Metazoa; phylum Mollusca; class Caudofoveata; order Chaetodermatida; family Chaetodermatidae; genus Chaetoderma; species Chaetoderma sp. LZ-2023a. The sequence continues at coordinate 91,653,641 of CM067369.1, forward strand.
GTTTCAGCCCCATGCCGAGGATGCTGTCGATCACTGGATCGCGTCTCCTTTTATACTCTCCATGACGTCAGAGGCGCAGGCTTCATCCAATCATTGTTCGAGCAACAGCCAATCAGCGCACAGCTAATAATATCGTCGTCGAACGTTCTAGAACATTCTAGAAGCTTTACGTCCACGTGGTTATGGCGTCAGGGCAATATTTTGAAGATAATCAAGAAGAGTTTTTCCTGGATAACTCAGCCATTTCTCAACCGATTTTGAAATGATTTACAGATTTGGAAAGCCCGTCGAATTTTGGTCTTGATTAATGCCAGATTTCACGGGAGGAGACAATCAATAAGGATTACAGAGTATCAGCTCGGTACACTATATGCGCCATCCTATCTAGGTCACAACTACGCGCTCCATAGAAACAGCATCGCGGCACGCCCATTCGCATAATGCGTTTTAACGAACTTAGTCGTTTTTCGACACGCTCTCTCTCCCATAGGCATATATACGCTTATAGCTCTACCCAGAGGGGCCTATTCAGGAAACGAATCCTAGACGGGCGGCGGGTACCCAGCTTAGCTGGTACGGCCGGTACCCGACCGGTCGATCTGAACTACAAGACCACACCATCACTGAATATGTAAGCTATAGACCCACACACCAGAGATCTCTATATTGTGGAGTACATCCATGTTATATGTGATTTCTTCTGGAGCATACTCGTGAGAGGCATCCAGGATAATTTGTATAATCATTTCCTCGTCACCTATTAAGTGGCATAGCACCAGCGTGCATAGATATTTAGACAGCGTCTCCCTCCCGCCACCCACCCCACCCCCTCTCCCTCCACAGCCACACACCGCTACCCATTCCCCCACCTCTCTCTCTCCCTCCCTCCCTCTCTCCCTCCCTCCCCCCTCCCATCCCCTCTCTCTCTCTCTCTCTCTCTCCTCTCTCTCTCTCTCTCTCTCTCTCTCTCTCTCTCTCTCTCTCTCTCTCTCTCTCTCTCTCTCTCTCTCTCTCTCTCTGGATTAACGTATGTGCAGCATAAGCGTAACAGGAAATATGATATGATATGATATGGTATGATATGATATGATATGATATGATATGATATGATATGATATGATATTGAATTCAGCTGTTTGCATTAAGCCAAAAGCCGATCATAGTATTCTTCACGAGTAAAATCTACATTAAACTGATATTTTTATATGTGCATATAATATATATCCAATGGATAGTTACATTTAAAGGTGCATATTCGCAGCAGAATGGTTCAAAATTAAATTATTAAAATCATATACCTTATAGGCTTAACTTGTGTGTCTAGATGTACCGGTAATGAAATGAAATAACTCTTAGCATATGATGATTTCATTACGCATAAATTAATATAATTTTTTAAGTTGGCAAACTGAATTAGAGGCACGACTCCCTAATTCAAATTCAAAACTGAACCTACGAAATTTTTTTATATGGAATGAAATCATTATATATTAAGATTTATTTCGTTTCATTAAATTGAATTACACAATTTAAGCTTATAAAAGTATATAATTTCAACAGTTTTATTTTTAAGCATTTTGGTGTGAATATGCACCTTTAATCTGAAAATATAATCAATCATTTTCTATACTATATACACTTATGCACAACAATCTCCGGAAAGAGGTCACTTTATTTCTGAGCTATGTCAATTGTGTAAATATCTGAATTTTAAGGTTTATTTTACTGATTTCTTTTCCGATTTAACCTTCCCCATTTATTTGCAGATGTGTTTCCACACCCCACATATCTATCTTTCATTTGTTTAAATTCCTGATACGTTTTCACAACCATAAATATTGTTTATACATTCATTGACTGGCTTGGTTCCAAACCCACTTATCTTTCACACAGAATTGGTATTTAGTTTCCACACCCGGCCTAACTTCTACACTTTTATTCAATCCTTGTCTCCTGCAATGAATATGCTGCAAAACTCAAAACATAATCACTGAAGATGTCAGAGATAGTGAGCTAACTGACATATATCCCACCGACGTTAGTGTCTTTGCCTCCATGCATACTCTTGAACCCCACAGATCATCAATAGCCTTGTTTGCTTCCCATTTCAAATCATCCTATGATGGTGTTGACAGCATGACAGCATGACAGAGTACACATTTGGTAGATTGTACCTCTCCAGAACCGGCTCTACATAAATAAAACAACTATGGGAGTCACTTCCCTTCACAACACGATGTCGCAGGGCAATTTGGAAATCCACACATTCACGGGCAGTAATCAGGTTTCCAAAGAGGCCAAGCACTTTGCAGTCGATTTGTTTCAATTTGGGAAACACCCATCAATTCCAGCACGGTCACACTTGCCGCTCTCAAGCGAAGTTCTTGAAACTGATGGAGCTTTGAAAGCCGCAACTTGGATAGTGACTGTGAATCCAACAGCCATAATTCGGTAGGACAAAGCTATTAAAGATCCTTCTAGATACGAATGGAGAAATGCTTTTTCTTGCATGAAGACCAGCACCCATTAGTGCATATAATGTCGCATTTGTCATGCCATTATTAACACGCAGCATATTTAGATCTGATGAAGTGCTATGGAGCATACCTAAGTGAACCATATCAGTCTCATTCGTGATATCTGCACAATGAAACATGCTACCCTGGTGACCCATAAATAATGCAACCAGACTTCTCATATTACATGATCTCCTGTCTGTGCCAAGATGGCATGGGACAATGTCAGGAATCCTTTGCCATAAGAATCAGTTCTAGCAGCAATTACGATATCATCGGCGACCATTGGAACGCTATAGCATATAATGCTGATCTTGCTACTGATGTGGTGACTGGTCACATCCCGCAGTAAATCATTGCTCTGAACCATAAACAAGTCTGGAGACCTGCCACCCCGGGCATTGTTCCATGCAGAATTATGTACGAAGCTGAGAGCTGTCCAATCCATTTAACACGTCGGGTAAAGCTGGTATACCAGTCATGCACTACCTTCCACAGGGCCGGATCTATATGTGTCAGCTTTAGTTTTCGTAATAGATCATCATGCCAAACTGTGTTAAATGCCTTGGCTGCATCCAGGAAAATGACAGTCAAACTGTTCTTGTTGTCTTTATATTCCGTCATAAGGCCTGTCAAATTAAGGGCTGTAAATAGGAGAGCAACACCCTCAATGAACCTACACTGGAGCTCCTACTGTGGCGCATGAAACTTAGAGTTGAGCTGCAGGATCAACAGATGCTCAATGGCCTTACCCAGTATGCAGATGCGTGTAATTCCACAATAGTTTGTAGGATGGTGAGCAGCTTTTTTTTTTTTCTTCAGATGATGATTCTGGATGCCATCTTTGACTACGGACGGGACCACGAATCGGGATATCATAGCATTGTACAGTAGCACTAGAGTAGGAGTGAGTTCACACTAAGCATGGATTATACATTCTGCTGTTATTCCATTCCTATGGGCTGCCTTATTTCTATTCATCCTTCCGATGGATATAGATACATCATGAAAGGAGAATGGCTCAAATTCCACTGGGATGGCATTAGCCATTGTCCATTGCTGACATTACCTCCATCTCTTGAATAACTGGTTCTTTATGACCCTCATTGAAACCAGCGGTCATCCGGGAGTAATAAACTAAATTTAAAAGTTAGACCTTCCGCATCCGGACTTTCCTAATGCAACTTCTGCGGGAGGGGCCGTGCGGGCCCGGAATGTAATTCTAAGGAATGTAGAGCTATGGTGATTCTTGGTGGATGACTCACCGGATCTGCCAACCACGCTGAAAAGTGGACTTCAATCTCCGCACTGCATGTCATTTGTGTTTTAATTAACTTTTTGACCACAGTCTGGTGGACTTTGCTAAGTGCGCTGCAAGAGCTATGCGATGCATCCCGCATCATGTGCCAATTTATGTAACTGCTTAACATTATATACAGCCCTCTTTGTTAATGGGCACACCTCAAATTTATTACTTCCGTCGCTGGACGGATAACGTTCTCAACTTCCGTATAAATTATATACCAGTTACCCAGACTATCTAATAGACATTACTTCACTGTTTCACTGTCCTGAGTGTGTACCATATCTACTCTGCCTCGAGGAGTCAGCTTGCGGAGCCAACCTGCGGAAACCAGCTGCAGAAATCGCCTGTGGAAATCTCTCCAGCTCCAAAGAAAGTGTCGACTCGCGCTATGAATATGTTAGCACCTCAATTTCAGTAACATAGTAGCCTGTTCCATACCGATGACTATTAGGTACTCACATAAGGATACTATTGTGCATCTAATTATTATTATTTCCGTATTTGGTATTGATGACTAATAGGTACCTTCCCGGTCTTATGACCACAATTTATAATTTCTTTATTACTGTGAATATTACCTTCGTTTACTGTGGTGCTTTCAACTAGCCGCACCGTCTAGGTTTAGCAGTCTATGATACTTAGCTACTTAATTTAATTACAATCTACGTATTGCAGTGGTTAGTTGTATATAGTAGATAGCCATCCAGTTAATATGTTTTGTTTAATTGTAGAAAACTTTGGACCGCAGTACGCTAGGAGATACTATACAGCAACATTTATACCCACATCATTTTACTCCCGCCATCATCAATTTTACACTGAGGTCGCTGACCATGCTCTAATTGTTTGAGCCTGGCATGTTACCAACTAACCTTACTATTCAGCTCGATAGGATAGGTTAAAGTGGGTAGGGACAATTTCTTCATTTAGAGACATATAGTGCATGCCTCTTTTCCGTCTGTTGCCGTAATGTAGCCCCACACTCCGGCAAGGTTGTGTCAAATTGGCCAATTACCTATAAGGCCTCACATATATTAAGTTATTGTCTCTTTCCACGATCCACCAGCGGTATGGCTTTATAATTGTTTGGATTCCCTATCAGCACATTGAGCTGATCCGACCCTGGGAAACTATCGGAGGTTTCCGAGCGGTGATGGTTAAAGGGCTGATTTACACACACTCCCACCCCACCCCACCCCCACCCCACCCGTATCCTCGGATACTTCTTAGTTAGATACCCCTGCCAATGAAGGAAGCACTGTGAAAGTTATAATTATGATATAGTTAGTTTATTTACCGGCCTGCAGTGCATATTGGGGCATATTGGAATTTAATTCTAACGACAGGTCAACTGTTAGATTCGTAGCATGCGGTGACAGATGAGATGCGGATCTCCATCCAATTCGTTGGAGTGTCTGGATGAAGCGTTGGAGCTCGTTACGCCCTCACAGGAAGGATGCTCATGATGGATATCCGTCTCTCTACCCCCCACTATAAAGACATATTAGTGATCAAACTTGCTTGTGTGAAATGTAGCCATTGTCCGGGTGATGTTTTATGTGGTTGCAGAGCAAGGTAACCGGATTTTCATCGAATTCGGATGCCTTGTATCCTAACATGTACGCATGCTGTCCTTGGAGGTAGATGCTATTCCAAAGCAACCTACGGGAAGCTGAGCATCTGAGCCCATTGGACAACTGTATCTAAAGACCTGTAGGACTCGCTGCCACTTGCGGCCAAAGCTAGTTTCCATTTCTAACAACTAAATGGTAGGTTAGACTGTAGCAGAAGGCCCGCATAAATAAAGCGGCATCTACCAATACAGTATCTTTGGAAACTACATAAGACGGTGACCTGGGAATTCTTCGGAAATCGTTCATCCCATCTTCACGTAAACCAGCATGCAACACCTTAACAGTAGCTTCAAGAGGATTTTCAGCACTTAGCATTTTCTGTTGAACAAAAGAGTGACCCTTTTTGCCAGCTCTTTTCCTCCGCTTCAGCATTGAAGGCATTTTCCTGTGACGGAGGCCCATGCGAGGCACTTTCCTCTCGCAACAACAATATTTTCTTCATGTTAGGGTTATATTAGCTTATATTAAGCTACTTAGTGAGTTCGTTGCGGATGCTTCTCTTGTGGGGATACCTCTGCAGATTCAAGAACCTGTGTGGTACCTCCGGCGACACCACGTAGAAAGGAAACCAGCTAGCTCTATATTGTGTATTATTGTGCTCATTTTACTGTCAAACGATTCACCTTGTTTGTATAGTATTTATTAACATTTCTACTGTTTAATTATAAATTATTCCATAACTCTAAATTAGTATGGATAGGCCTACCAGTGATACCAATAGTTGGGATCAGACCGTGCGGTTCAATCTCGGCGGCAATGGTTGCATGGCCCCACTGGAACATCATTGCTCCATCGGCTCTAGAAGTCGGTCTTTGTATTTCTTGGAGAGATGTCATATGGGATCCGCAACCCCGAGATCCACAGCTAACCAGCCATCCCAGTCATCGTGCACTTGCAGTGCGATGGGTGGAAATCTATTGGCGGACCAGTACGTACCCCCGCGAGCTACAGCAGAGACTCGTTGAAACTGTTAAAAGAGTATCCCGTGTCACATTTGATTTGAGGGGTTTAGTCTTTCAAGATGCATATTCAACATCATCAGGGGTTGGGGGTGGGGGGTGGGGGCATTCACCAAATGTTTGAATGGACCAAAATAAATCCCCCCCCCCGGACAAATTCAGTTCTATGTGGATCGGGAACTCAGTTGTACCGAAGGTCCATTATACCATGGGCCCAGAACACCATGTACTCCAGTCTTCAGAGGCTGAAAAAGACATTGATGTCACCATCGACCCCAAACTAACATATTACAAAAATAAATAATAACGCTAACTCCATAATGGGAATCATAAGACGTTCATATGAATATCTGGATCCAAACAGCTTCCTACTATTATACAAAGCATTAGTTCGACATCATCTGGAATATCCAAATCCGGTTTGGTGTCTTCATCACAAATGACACATAACAGCCTTGGCAAATTTAGAGATGAGCGACAAAAAATTAATTCCTGGTTTATATGACCTACCACACGATGAACGCCTACGTACAATGCCACTCTCAACTCGTGCTTATAGACATATACATGGCGATATGAGTGAAATGTTTAAGATTTTGACGCACAAATATGACAAAGATGTTTCTGACTTCATCAAACTCAGGACTACTAACACTAGAGTACACCATTTGAAGATCTCTAAAATACGACCAGGCTTAATGTTAGAAAGTATTCAGTCATTTTATGATGAATAGACACGTGGAACAGTCAACCCGATGATAATGTCTCAGCACCCAACATCCACGTATTCGAAAGATCACTGAACATATTCTGGAAAAAACCTCCCTTAAAATAAGACTTTTCAGCAACTGCGTGCGACCCTCTCGACCTCAGAAACATGCTGCGTGCACACACCACTAAAACCGACAATGATCTGGCTTCAGAGTCTACTTAAAGCCTATAGCCAGTATGGAACCGTGTGATACCTCATGAGTATTAAATTAAACTGGTCTTTATTTCATTGACACATAAATATCACATACATTTACAGATGCAATATTGTAATGCCCATAGGAGGACGGGCTTCCTGTGAGGAATCGACCTGTGCTTTTCACTCATAGGTTCTAGCTGAAGAACTGCTAACACATCTACAAAGGTTTTTGGCTGATCAGTCCTTGCCACAACAGTCTCAGCAATTCCTGGACTAGTTTTGCCATCGATTCACTTATGAGAAGAATGCATTCTATTTTTTTCAAGGCTTGGGAGTGGCAGGGCAATAACGGTGTTACCATGATACTATGGGCGTTGTGAGTGGAGTTTCCCATCAAGGCCTTGCAAGATCCCAGTGGTACAGTTGCATTTACCATCAATGGATAATTAAATCCATATTGCAACTGAAAGTTTCTTTGCAGGCTACAGCTGGTCCAGGAATACCATTTGATAATATAGCACCGGCTCCGACCTCTAGAGATGGTGGAACATGCACCTTCCAGTGGGGCAGGGCGACCATTGTCGCCAACAGCGAACACAGCCATATGTCATCTCGGCTATTAGTGTAACCGGTTTGTCTATGCATTATAGTTTATAAAGTTTGAAGTATTTAAAATATTTATAGACCAGCGAGTCGAAAGCTGGCTTCTTCCAAAAATCTATGCGCAAGGTTTAACAAAGTAATTCGTTTCCTTCAATATCTATAGAGAGTGACGAGTTGGCAATGTCTGTTTTGTATCTCGCCAAAGATACCTAGCCTATCCTTATATATACGGAAGGTACCGCTGCAAATGAGAGGTCATAACATGGCTAACTCTGCCCTGTAGGTGGGGCTTAGAATACACCTTCCGTATCCTCTGTGTGTCGTAAGAGGCGACTAAAGGAGGTAAGGGTGAGGTAACCCTGACAGAAACCTCGAGTGCTGAAGATGGAGGATCCAGGCCGCACGGCGCACTCTAATAAACCATGGATCCATGCACTTAACGCGTATGATCATGTCGATAGTCACTTACAGGACTGGCGGTATGATCAGCGAACGAAAAGAAGAAGAAGAAGAAGACATGGCTAACTAGTTTAATATAAACTACTGCGTCAAGTGGGCCAGTTCATTGGTTTTGCGAGAGGAAAGTGCCTCGCATGGGCCTCCGTCACAGGAAAATGCTTAACACGCTGAAGCGGAGGAGAAGAAATGGTCAGGACTGCCTTCCTTATCTACGGCAATGCTAAAAGGGTGTTGAATTATATATGTGTAGTTATTTATATATATGGATGCGAGCTGGTTTACGTGGAGGTTGTGAGCCAGCTTCAACACAATCCAGCACAGTCATCTCTTATGCTAGTCGCTGGTTTAGTTGTGGCCACATTATTTTGGTGGTCCTTCTTGGGGAGCTAGGATATCCGATAGTTATTGAGTCCAGACATATAGGGATTTATGCCTCAAATGGCTTATGCCCACATAACTTTGTTAACAGGTTGCCTTCCTGGCAGATGATCCCGGGTATCCATCTCGGAACGTAACCATTGAGGCACTCCCTCAGGCTGATGGTGTGTACATGTTGTCTGAGCGATGAGTCCGAAGTCGATGAGTGACTTCTAACCACGTGTCAGCACAATCACAAATAACAAGACAAGGACAAGATAACAAGCAGAAACATTGAATAAGCAGCATATCTATTTACGGCAGACTATGGTGACCTTCCTGGAAGGCGTGGAGAGCTTATTCACTTCTCCCAGTCACCGTGGAGTTAGTCTGTGATCCACGTCTTTTGCCAGCGCCGAGCGTGTCAAGAACAAACCATATAAGATTTGTTCCCTTGGAGCTAACGTTTACCTGCTTTAGGGTTATGTAATTGCCATGAGGTTCACTTCTAGGCCGTTCCTACTATAATTAATGTATGCACCGTGAATCCTACTTTGCCATATAGTTGACCTGGAGGTACCGGTGAGGGTACAGGGGAAGTGTGTGAGACATCGCCGTTCCGATTCTAACCATCGAGAAACCTCAGCGATTTCTCGTGGCGTCTCTAACCAAACCAGCGGATGGAGTTACTAAACAATTAGTTGGCCGGAAGGCCAGAGAGTCATAGAAAGAGACAGCTGCTCTAGAAGTAATTTAGAAGGCCAATTATGGAAACATAGCTTGTTATGTAACGGCAGCAAAGTCAGGAAAGAGGATTTATAATAAACAGCATTCCTTCATTCGAGCAGTTGTCCCTAACTACTTTATCCTAACAAAATATCTGAGCTAATTCTAGTTAGGATTAGTCGCCATATCTTGAGTCTATTGGTGCAGGCACGAGAGATGACCTTAGTGAAAAAGTGTTGATGTCTTTAGAGAAATAAGTGATGCATTTATTGAAGCAGTATAGTATAAGTTTAAGCATTGCGCAGTTTAAAAGATATAACTATTTAATTTAACAAATGAAAAATATCAATGTCTTAATGGCGCACGCCATGCTACAATTCTTTACAGAACAATTAGGTCTAGCTGACCTATGGCTCTTACTGGTAATCAGTGCTTAAAGAAAATAAATTAAATATGCTACAATAAAATGGGCGCCTATTAGTCATCGGCGCTGCATTAGAAAAAAGCACAATTGTTGGCGCCTGATAGTCATCAGCGCAGTGTTCGTTTATGGCACAGTGGCTGTTGGTGCCTGTTAGTTTTCAGCGTGATGTTCGTTGACAGCACAGTAATAGTTGGCGCCTCTTAGTCATTGGCGTAAATAATATCACAGAAAGTTGTAATATAGTTAAATTTGCTGTAGTGGATGAAGCACACATGATCTTTGGTGTGGAGTGAAGTTGTCTCATATGATGAAGAGGCGGCTTTTTATAATAGTCATGGCATATGACGATCAGCGCCGCTTAGCTCAGTAGCAGCGCCAAATGCAATGTTCACAGTAAGAGCAGTTAATCAAACATTGAAGAAGGCACTGGATGCGTGCGTGTTTCTAACTCCCACATTTTGGCATGGTACGCCAGGTTTGGCCAGATATCAGAGCTGTCCAATCGTCTCACATACTGGTTTGGATGTTATAGACCAAAAGGAACCACTACACCAACTACTCCAATAGATTACACAGATGGCTGGCAGGTAACCAAACCACATGCAATATTGAAAACGATACTCATAGCCCATTTTATGATACCTATATATATATATCCAATTTCATGGACTATGACATGCCTAGCAGAAGTCCAGATCCAGATTGATGGTTGATTGTCAGACGAATTATCATCAACCATGTTTATTTGATATACATACTTACAAAGAAGAAATGTATTTCACCACTAATTATAGCCTCTTCAAATAGAAATTCTACATAGATTAATTATAGGCCTAGACTACTAGACCAGGCAAGCGCAACAAATGATTCCAAGAAAATGACAATCTGTTTTACTTCTTTAATGGGCCGGTTCGTGATTGACATCTCCAGATACAGGTCTTCCTCCTATTATTAGTGATTCTCTATTCAACGAGTCAGTAACACAGACAAAATCGCTTTTCTGAAGTGGGAAGCAATGAGGTGGACACCAGTGGATACGTGAGCTGATTGATTGTCAGTGGTGTCACTTGTATTTATATCTGAGGCCACACCTATGCAAGGATTCGCAGCATTACAGTGTACTAGCTTGAATCTTGAATACATCTTGACCTCCTTTGTATAGGAGGCTGGAGAATCTTTCAGCTACCTACACGTATGAATGTATCTTCCCTATAACAGTCGCTTATAACGTTTAACTGTACATCCGGACTTAAGTTTCACATTGATACACTATAACCATATTTACACTACAACCAGATGGAGCGCAATAAATATTGTGAGGGAAAAACAACCATGTACATGTTTTTTGTCAGCGGATCCAATTCGAAGCCTTTGGAGGAATAACAGAATATGGATTATTGATTAGATAAAAGAAACAATGAGATAGAAGCATGACATTGGAGGTGGGGTCAGGCATACCAGTGGCATCGGACCTCACACCTGATGCGCCTATGTCCTTGATAAACCTAGACCTTATCAGCTGTTGAGAATTAGTATTGCCACAATGATTACCAGGAGTTTCAAAGGTGAAATATATATCTCAATGTGGATGTATAAGTCGGTATTCGTTATAAGCTATGTGGAGTAAGCAGTTTATATGTCAATGCATGTAATGAGTGACGTAGACGTCTGCAGTGAAACTCTAATGAGAGATGGAACTGTTTTGTAGGCTTTTGAAAGTATTTTGTACAATCCAGTATTACTTGAATGCGGTCAACTGGATTTAGCTTATTCATGCTAATATTATGGTACTGTAGAAGTACAGATTCAATATCTGACCTGGTATAAGCCCTAGTTTCCTGTAAGGTAGGGCAGGAAATGATGAAATGCTCCAGAGTTTCAGGACCATTATGGCACAGAAGATGAGATCCCTTCTATTGCTTCTGACGATGCTACATAATGCATTGGCATGTGACAGCCCTAAGCATTGCTGAAATGCGAAATGCATCTCCACTAGACTGTCTTCAAATTTGCAGGATATAGTGTAACTTACCCGGAGTGAACACACTTGGATTGAGAAATCTTAGACTTTTGTAGAATGGAATTAGGTGCTTCTGTGTATGTGTCCAATATTGGTGGACCACTCTCTTTACCAGTGGCTTCCATTTTGCTTTTTGAATAGGAAAGTCTAGGTAATCTATTGCAACGCTAAGTTCATACATTGTACAACACTTTTCTGACGTCGTTGAACGAGCTATGACTGTTGGGAGCTTTGATGAAACATTGTCGTCTTGCAAGTGGTTTCTCTATACTATTTTCAGGTTGGGTACAGATGTTATTGAAGAAGTCAAGAACCTTAGTATGAATTTGTGCTTCGACTGGCAATGTGCCTGTTAACAGGTAGACGGCTTGGTCTGGGGGCAGACGTAGGTAATGAAAGTAATTGCTTCAATAGCCTTTTCTGGTAGACCTCTAATCTTTTCAAATTAGTAGTGTTGGAATTATTACTTGCAGTCCATATGTCAGTATTGGTGCTATGTATATTGTAAACAGATGGATAATTATAACCGGGTCCAGAAGGTTGTGCCTGTGGAATACACATGGAAAAAGTATATAAGCTGTACGCTTAGCCTTCTGGATATTCTCGCCAACATTTTGAATTGTTGTTATTATGCAAGGTATAAGTCCTGATCATGCCTAGATGCACCAAAGCTTCTTTAGCTGGCATCGCTGTATCGTCTATAGGTAATTCAGTGCCACACAGCAGTTGCTTTTGAGGTATCTGCGGTACGTTATGGAAACACACTTCACTGCCTGTAGCTTGTATTTTTCAGTGTCAGCGAAGTTAGAGGCCATGCTGACCAAAATTTGGACCCATTCTGCATTCATACTCAAGATAGATACACCATCCGCACATACACCCTGACGTACTCCTTATGTGACTAGAAAAGACTTGTACTCTGAGCGGGCCCCCTTTGACAATTCTGGTGGCTCCTCTATGCAAGCTATCAATTGTACTTCATCCTGAAACAGCCTCCCAATGCGATGGTCATAGTCCACCCCGTCAAATGCAGCATTGGCATCGAACACAATAAGGTAGGCAAAGTGGTTATTATCTTTGCATTCTCTGTAGAATTCCTCAACAATAAATGCAGCATTCGATGCAGACGTACCTGCAATAAAGCCTCTCTGCACAACGTTCTGGATTGTATTGATGTTTCTCTTAATTCTCTTTCATAAGATTGTTTCAATGATCTTAGTATTTGTGGGCACTACTGTGATACCTTTATAGTTAATTGTTTCTTGAGGGAAGCCTTTGTTCTTGAATACTGGTGATAGACGTCCCAGATTCAGTACGTCAGGAATTTGACAACATCTACAGATTAGGTGAATGATTTATAGGAGAATGCCCCGCCACTGATAACCAGCATGGAAAACATTTTCTATTGTCACGCCAAATACAGCAGAAGCTTTGCCTGTCTTAATGGATGATATGGCAATGTGTAACTCTTCCACAGACACTGAACGTACTTCACGATCGCTAACTAGCTGTCCTATGATTTTTGTTTCATCAGCTACCAATTTGTCGTACGCAAAATTAAAATCATGGTCAACATGAGAAGACGCCAGGCTGGAGAATGCATGGTGAAACCATTAATTACAGCATTGATGGGGGAAACGAACCTACAATTTGCAACTGCGTTAACCGTCATTGCCTACAAATGCTTGCACCAGACGAACGGCGCAAGACAAATCTTGATTTGCTGATGAGGCTTTCATGATTGTGGGTTTCTGATACACAGTTGAATTCTGTGGTAGTTGATTTTGACCATAACTGTAACTGTAATTGACAAGCCAGTAATTTATGTGCACAGAGGGTCACACAGTATCTTGCATGTACAGACATCACTGAGATGACGCATTTTACAGCTGTTATACTAGTTATACATGTCTTTATGGCATTACTGTACATTAGCATTGACGGCGAATCGAACTCACAACTGGCGGCAGCGCTTAGTATCACAACCCATAAGCGCTTTCACCAGACCAATGTCACAAGCTATGCAAGATTTTTGTCTTGCAGCATTGATCTGGTGAAAGCGTTTGTGGGCTATGCTATTATGTGCTTTCGCCAGTTGTGGGTTTGATTCCCCCATCAACATCATGTTTATATCATTGTCAATTTATGCTATGTTTCAGAGGCGGAAACAACTTTTCCTGGAGGAGCATCAAAGGGTGTGTAGCCAAATATACAAATGAGATGACGTCACGATGTTGAAACCAATCAGCTCATGACACCACTGGTGGCTATCTATGTACGTGTGTGCGTTCACGCATGCATGAGTTGGTTTACAGTTTAAGCAATGAATTTTCAAAGGAGGCCAAAAATCAACGCCATCCATATCTATTCCTCTATATTTAATGTATGATGTTAGGTTTATACTTACAGCTTATCAAGGTGTCGCAGTCCACGGAAAGCACCCGGCTCCAACAATGCAATCTGATTTTTATATAGATATCTGTCAAAGGCAATCAATCAATCAGTAAATGAGAAGACACGTGTTATTTTAATTTTGCTAAATAATTTAGCCTAGTAGAAAGGCTTAACGGATAGCCACACACCCAAACACAAATTTTGGCCAATCGGAATACTGCATATTTAAGCTATCAAATTGAGCATTTTGCTTGATTGAGTGGATCAAGTTTTGTCCTATTGGTCAATCCCCTCGACCAATCAAACGGCTCCGTTTCAAAATTAAAATAATTGAACATTCTGAGTGGTCAAAACATGGGTGCGTCGTGTGGTGGTATCTGGATCTATTTTGGGCGTGGGGTGTGAAGGTTTATAGTGCCAAGATATTTGACACCACAGCCCTTTATGTTTTAAATCATAGCTTAATTGCTGTACAAACCATCGGGCTGTTGCAATGATTTGTCATTTAACCCATTGATGGACATTAATTCTTACGTAAATCAAGGCCTATTTGCTGTCAAACGGTCGATCTGTTCAACCAATCAGAAATGTTCTATTTGAATTTGAAATTAAATTCCAGATGGGACTGGGGAATGGGGTGATCCCCATAAATGTAGAATTAACCACAATGCAATTGGTGTGCATGCACAGGTCGAAAGTGTGATGTAACACGGATGGCTATCCTGATGGTGCTGGGGGTGGTGAGGGGAGGTTTATATTACTGAGAGGATTGACGACCAATTATACCTGAATGCTCTAATTAGACTATGGTAGCAGGAGAAACAACAACAACAACAACAACAACAACAACAACAACAACAACAACAACTTTTACCTACATGACATATCCTTAATATGCAATATCTTAAGACATATTTTTTCAGGAACGTACCTAATCCACTGAACTGAGTCATGTGGAAAGATTTTCGATTTCGGCTGTTTGTATCATGATCTTTTACCTATTTGCACAATGCCTTCAACACTGGTACTTTCGTATTTTGCGGACATAGAGTAAATTTAGCGAGCTTGCGTTAATTAAAAATTGACAATTTAAAACGGATTTTTCCAAAATCTTTCTACTGATATGATCCTAGCGCAGCGCAATATACTATTGTATCCAGTGGGAAGATCGCAATTTTTAATGTTTTAAATTATCAACTTTAATGTTTTTCGTAGTGCTGTAAATAGCTATTTTTGTGACTTTTGGGTAAGACATCAGTGTAAGTAAACACTTCTGAATTTGAAACGCAAGTGTAGTTGTATACGTCACTGCACACAGGAATATATCTATCACAAACTAATCTTTTCTCGGTGTCAAATATGTGTCTCATCAGTACCCCTCTTAGCTACTGTGACTTAGCTCGTTCGACACGTGAGAGCAACACCCATCAGGCATGGCCAATTGTGCCTCTGTCGTCCATGAGGTGACACGCGAACGCGCCAGTCACTCGACCCAGCGCTGTATTTAGGCATGGCCCGACTGCGCCATGGCACAGGGGCCCCCGCACCTCACAGGGTCCCCGCAGGTTAAATAAATAAAAAAAAGATTTAAATTAAAAAAAGTACAGAAAGCTACTCTGACTATAAAGAAATGCATCTTATTTTCCATGATCCCTGGTCTTAGATCAGTAATTTTTATTAGTTAATTTGTTTAAATATCTTACTATCAAACTAACTTCTTCTTTTTATCGGGATCATATACAGGATGAGGAACAAGGAGTTTCATGCTTTTACGTCATTCATCCTCATGTTGGTCATGGCCGAACGTAAGGCAGTGCAACAAGTGCATTTGCACATGGCCCCTAAATGTCCAGGGCTCCCAAAAAGTGACTCACCCATTAGTTTCTTAATTTGGGAGCCCCTGTATAACTTCAAGTTACACGCCTAGATGTCACACCTATAGTGCAGCTCATAAATAGTCAAAGTCCAAAAGAAAACAATATAGTACACGATGTAAAAATGTTCTGTTGAATATTTTGAACATAATTGGATTGGAAGATGTTGCTGCCTTAGGCAGCAGCAATGTTGCCCTGGCAGCAATGTCTTCCAATCAAAATAGTTCAAAATATTCAACAGTATCCTTTCTATTTTGTGTTTGAAATATATCAAATTTTTCATGAGCTGTAAAGTATAAGACGGGTGTGGCCAAATGCCTCAGCCCTCAGACATTGGATGACACGTTGCACAGTGCCCCCGCCCTCGCCCCCACCCCACACCCTGATTCCTAGGTTTGACCCTGAGGTTGATTCTATGACAGCTTCCTGGCACCACATATCAGTGGGCATGCAGATAAGGGTAGCGAACGCACAGCACACTTTTATCACATTTCATTTGTGAGGTTATTCAACTGATGGCTCGCACAGTTTTCTCTGCAATCACAAATGAGGTTCGAAATGACAAGTACTTTTCTATTTCTGTATATTCTACCATGGAAATATCTCATACTGACCAACTGAGCTTCCCTATCTACACTGTCTTGCCAAATGGACAAATTGAACGGTGTTTGAAGTTCCTAGCCATGCTCAGTCGCATGGACAAGGAAATAGCTAAGATCGTACTAAATTTTCTCCGGAAGAAAATACACATTGCAGATTACGTGGCCAGTTTTATGACAATGCAGGTAAATATTAATATGTATCCCAACCTCCAATATCTGAGCTTCACGACTTGGCCAAACACCACCATTACTCAACTCATCACGATGATCATGCACATATTCATGTTCCACATATATACTAAGAATCTGATAAAAATGGAATGAATTTACAGCCAACGGAATGTCAATATTTACTTCCAGAAATGCAGGCGATGCCTTCTGGAAGCAATTAGATTACATTTTTTCTGGGAGGTGCCCCATTTAACCCTCTGTCTGGCCCAGGGCTCGCACACTCTAAATACGCCCCTGACTCGACCCGGTCCATTGGAGCTCACTCTACCAAGCTCGTACGCACGACTGCAGTGTCAATCGACAGCATGAGAACGGACGTAACGATTTTTAGTCATCTTTCCGAAAATTCTTACACACCTTTAGCTACTTAATGATTAATATTCAATATTTTAAGACACATTTTCTGAATATAATTTTAAAATGTGGCGCTGTTTGGGGTCAAACCACTATACTATGTATGCAAAACCACAAATTGAAGGTGGAATGTTCTGGCTTGGCTGTTTTCCCAAAACGTCCGTGTGTGCAGCCACACTATGGCTGTAGTCGCACATGCAGCAACACTACGGGCGCTGTGCGGGTACACTGGGGATGCACGTGTGGACATATGGCCCGAACCACCAAGCCGTAACATTATTTCCTGCAGTCGCTACAATATGTTTGCTAAATCTTATTGCAAATGATGCTATGGTTTAGTGGTTCTGGACATACATCCGGGCGTGCAGCAACAGTGCAGTCACATGTGTAATGAATGGTAGCCGCAGTGCGTCCACACTGCGGCTGCAGTGAAGGTGCACTGTGGCTGCACGCACCAACGTATGGCCAGAATTACCAAGACACACCATCTGTCACAACTGTGACAACATCACTTTCAATAGGGTTTGCATACATAGCATAGCGGCTACAGTGCGGGTGCAGTGTGGGCGCAGTATGGGCGCAGTGTGGGCGCAGTGTGGGTGCAGTGGGGACACAGTGTGATTGCAGTGCAGGTGCAATGTGGCCACGACCAGTACGTAAATCCCCATTGGAAATAATGTTATGGCTTGTGGTCCTACGTCCATGTGTGCCTGCATAGTGTGCCCGCGCTGCATCCACAGCATGCATGCAGTGCAGGCACAGTGAGGTCGCACTGTGGCTGCGATACTATGTATGCAAAATCCCATTGGATGTGACGTTATGGGTAGGCACTTGTGGCCATACGCCCGTCTGATCAGGGACCGGCACAAACTAGATTTTAGAATACAAGTTAAATTTATGAGTAAAATTTGGCATAAATCAAACAGGATATTTCATTCCTATCCACATTCTATCTTATGTAGACCATTACATAAGATAAACAACAAGATTGGTACTTTGCTCATCAGTAATATCCACATTTTAAGCATCACTATCATTATCATCACTGTCTGCTTCAGAATCACTATCATCATTGTCATCATCAGTGACCACGGCTAGATTGGTATGTATGTTTTCATGCGTTAAGAACTCTCTCTTGCGAAAAGCTGAGACGACTACTTCATTATATGCATACACCCCAACACACACACCCCGGCCCCCTCATTGATAAAATCCTTAATCTCCTGACGAACTATTTTAATGAGGGTAGAATTCTGTAATCTTCTGCACTGTAGCACTATGTCAATACACTTTGAAATTAAACCATCAGCATATATTGAAATAATATCCTTATCTATACCATTGATCACTATTTTTTCTTCGCCATCCTCCTCCTCCTCCTCCTCCTCCTCTAACCCTGATTGTTCATTGTTTAAGTGTTTAGGTCATGGCAAACATTTTGGAATACGGTTAATAGCTACTGAGTGGCTTCTTCTTCTTCTTGTCTTATCATGTGTAGTAGTTCTTCCCGTCTATGAGGCTGTAGGCCCCCTCAGGCGAAGCGCCTTCCAGAGCAGATTCCTATCCTGGAGTATTTTTCAAATTCTGGAGTTCCCGAATACACGCCACAATTCAATATTCCCTTTACACGATTGCTGCGGACACATGACTACAATAAACTATTTTCGTAATAACTAAATTAAAGGTTCATGAGGTCATGTGTGTGTTATTTGTCTAAAAGTCTATGAGCATAGTGGTAGTAGTGTGTTCCCAGCATTGTGTATAGAGATTTTAATGCAGTTATAGTACAGCATCCTGCTAGTCATCCAGTCCTAGTGGCTTGTCAGATTTCATTGAGATTTTAGCAGCGTGCCTCTGGTGAAGTGCATAACATATTTCTCTGGACAGGTTCTCAAGGTTTGTCTTAAGCGATGCAGCTTTATGAGTAACAAGCTTACTCGGATCTAGAATAGCCAGTGTTCTTCATTTGTTGATAGATCAAGTTCTTGTAAGCAGTTGTAGATTGTTTGGAGTTCAGGACAAACTATAAGGAAGTGCACCGATGTTGCACCCTCGGTCTGACAAGGAGGACAGCCAATCGGACCTCTTCTATACCTGGTCATACCAGCAAGCAAATGGTATCTTTGTACTAGTAGTTTTGTTTGGACAGTGGTTTTATATAAATAGATTGTGCCCATTTTGTAGCTCCCCCCATAAGGGGTGTAGCTTGCGGATTTCTCAGGCATCTAAATTGAGATACTGCAATGTTTTCTTCCCTGTAGCTTCTTCTTTCAGCTTTCTGCTCCAGTAGGCATGGATCTGAGCCAAAAAGCATTTCTTTCCAGTTCAACCTCTTCATCTTAATCTTCATCTTCAGCTTCACTCTCAGGATTGATTCTTCGTCTGCACTCCACATCTCCATTGTGTCATCATCTTCACTCTCCATATCCATTGTTTCTTCGTCTTCACTATCTAGATCTTCACTATCTTCATTACTATGGAATCGTATCTTATGCCGAAACAGGTCATTTGAACTAGCCAAAGTTGAAGCACATTCAGAACATTTACCTTTTTGGCATATTGATTATATGCTAAATCTATAAATCACAAGTTGCAAATCAATTCTTCTCACTGAGGATATATTGTTTAAAGTGGAGTGAATTGTTAATTTATTTGTAACACGGTTTTATAGGCTGTACCGGCAAGCTGCTGTTTGACTAAGGATCTTTAAATTCCCTTACCATATAAAATACACAACACGCCCCTTTGGTGGTTTAATAGAGAGTGAGTTGTTCATGATTTAAGTGCAATGTACAAATTGGTAACGCTCCTGGCATAAACCGTGAAAATCGAAAATGTATCCACTCGACACGAAAGTTCAACCATTTAGGTATGTTTTAGCAAGATCTATATTTTACGAATATACCGTCCGATTGACAGGATTCACAAGAGGAAACAACGAAAATAGTTATTTTTAGCGTATTTTCTTATAAAAAGTAGTATAGGTTCGCTATCCACTTTTAAAATGGACGATTACATAAGCTCTGGTACTTCTTGACCATCGATTTTCTAAACCATTTGGTGTGATAGATGCGCTTTGTCATTGGCTCTCGAAAGTCACGTAGTTTTGAGTGAGCGTAGCTGGGGTGGGATTAATTGGCCATATATGGAGTGGTCAAAAGGGGATTGTTCTGGTGGGCGTGTTTGTACAAGAATGCCAGCCAGAACACGCCTGTTTGTGCCACTACATATATGGACAATTAAGCCGCGCCCCATCGAGACCACGTGGCTTGCGAGGGTCAATGAAAAAGCTCATCTATCGCATCCCCTTAATACTCATACGCTCCATTCAATCAAGTTTGGCTGGAATTGCACAATGGTTAAGAGTAGTACCAATCATTTAATTGATTCCTGACAATAATTGGATAATCCAAGATAGACAGCAAAAGACAGCATATACCACCAGACAGTCATTTCCAGAAAATGTTATTAATGACAATAAATTAGAGGCCGTAAACGTATTAACGCAGTATGGGATCAGCACTTACAATGATCGCAACTCGCCCAATCCTTCAAACGTCCCCGTGGCTATCTTCTTAATCTCGTTATTGTTTAAAAGTCTGAAAACAAGACAACATGATTATTTTGTGGGCGTAAATATAAACATGACAAATAAAATACAAATATAGACTTAAGGTATAACGTGAGCTTTAGAGACTAGACTCATCAATTGATAATTGGTATTTTTTAAATTTAAGTTTTCATGTTTAACACTTTAATGACTAAATTTTGTCAAGAAAATTCGAATAATTGCTCATTTAATGTCCGTTTGCTGGCCAAATAGAAGATTATTTTTGAAAATTTAACACTGAAATGACTGGCTCGATAATTGAGCCAGTCATTCCAGTAGTAAATTGTCAAAAATACTTTGCTCTTTGTCTGCAGATAGACATTCCTCAAGATAACTGTAGAAGCCATGTTTTGGACGAAGTCTCCATAAAAGGGTTAATGAAATCATCAAATCTATATACCTGGAGAAAACGCCAGGTGATTTACAGTAAGGCTAACATGTATGTATGATTACTGTATTCTGCGGCTGTAGTAGTAGAAACATCCTACAGCTGCAATCAGTCCTTCTTCGCTTTTGCCCACTGTGTCTGGTCCTCAGCCAAATTCCTTAGCTTCCTCAGGTCCATTCTTGACTTGACTGTACCTAATCCAGCTTTCTTGAGGTCACCTCGTAGCACGCTTAGCGGATTTATGCAATGACGCCCTCTCCTGGCTGTGTATTTGCTGGCTCCGAGTAGGGAGAATTCCAAGGCTCTCTGTGCTGGTGTGTCTTCTGGCATCCTTAGCACATGACCAAACATGGACCATCTATACTGGGCGACTTTTACAGACAGCGGCGGCGTATTACACATCTTGTATAGTGCATCGTTGGAAATTATGCTCTCTGGCCATCGGTGTCCAGTGATACCGGTAGGTGAGTGCTGCATCGGTGGGTGTTTGCGGTGGCAGTCGTCAAGTTTGTCTAGAGCTGCCTTTGGAGCTGCCCAGCTGTTGCAGTTATACATCATCAACGATACGCAGGTTGCATTGTATGAACGTAGTCTTTTTACCCAGGGAATCTTTGATCAACGAATCCATAGCTTCCAGAAGGACGGGAAAGCTATGTTCCCCATGATGCAGCGTGCAGCAATGTCAGCAGTACGGCAACGCAGTAAGCCCAGGATTGTACTTTTCCTCCATGGTTCGCTGCCACGGAGTGGATCGTCATTTTCTTAAGTTTAATGCCTTGTAGATAGGTATATGTAGGTGAACTATGTTTTGGATTCATTCATAAAGATATTCTCAATTTTTAGTTTGCTTGCAGCTATTGGGAGAAGTTCATCAAGGGGTTTCTTTTCCTCATCTATAAAGTCCACATCGTCAGCATATTCCATCTCTAGCGGCATGCCCAGTATAGACACCGGGGTGGGGGGGTGGTCTTGTGGAGTTTTCCCGCACGGATTTCAATGCAGCAGCCAGGTAATAGGTGAAGAGCACAGGGGATAGACCATCTCCCTGTGGGGAGCCGATTGATGTTTCAAACTCTACAGACTTCACTGACTTGACTCGTACTCTCAGCTTGGTGTCTGCAAGCAGTAGTCTCACTAGTCGTAGCTCATCTTCATTGCAACTGGCCTGGCGTAGTACATCTAGGATCTTTGAGAGTTTAATTGTGTCAAGGGCTCGTGACCTGCCAATGCCCATTTTGTGGAAATCCCAGGATTTGGACATGACTACCGACACAAGCGTGCGCTGAGCCCATACAATGCCTGCGCAGCTGCGTCCACGTTTGAAGCCACTTTGACATGATCCAGTGAAGTCATCGATCTTGTCTCGGATGCGGCATAGAGTAACATTGGATAGGATTTTCCGTATGCTGTTAAGGAGCACAATGGGACGCAGATTGGCTGGGGTGGTGGGGGCAGGTGGCTTCTTGGGCTTGGGTAGTGGGATAAAGATGCCTTGGCCTATAGCGTCGATGGGAAGGTGGTGCATAAAAGCTGAATTGATTATGTGCGTGATCGGTTTTGAGACAATGTCACTTGCATATTTGAATAGTTCATTGCTCATGCCATCAGGTCCAGATGCATGTCCATTTTTCAGGGCCTTAAGTGCATTCTCAACCTCTGCTGTATTAATTGGTGTTAGTAATGGCCTGGTGTCTCCTGAGAATGGCTGCAAGGGCTCATCATCGTGGTCAGTGAACTGTTCCTTGAACCATTCTCGAATTGTCTCGGCTTTGCTGTGGTCAGACCCGATAAACTGTCCTTCAGAGTTGTGTACAGTTAATGGTGGTGTGTAGTCAGCAACTCTCAGGGCTCTGGCTGCCCAAAACATTTCGTGGCAGTCATCCGTAGCAGTGATTTCATCTGTTAGCGCGTCTGCTTGCTGGATAGCAAGATCTTTTAAGCATTCGCTAATGTGGCGCAGAATGTTATTGCGTTCCTGGCGTAGTTTGGTGCGATCTTCACTTTGGCCACTTTGATAGATGTGCAGACGTAATGCTTTCTGTTCTGCTGACAGTTTTACTACGAGCGGGTCGTCGAGGTTAGCTATCTGCTCCCCGAGGGCCTTTTTGTATAACATTTGAGTGACAGTGTCGCTGATGAGCCTGGGTAAGTTGTAGGTGGCTCTACCCTCTTGCCTGGTATGGCGTTTATACATTAGGTAGAGCTGGTTCATATGGAGGCGTATAATGAATGGCTTATGGTCAGAATTGAGGTCTGTGCCTCCATAGGAACGAGCACCCCGAAGTAGCGGTTTTGCTGCTGTCTTGCATAGTATGAAAGTTTGAAGACAGCTTTTGTAGCCTTTGAACCTGTTGGGGCTTTGTGATCAGCAATGTGTCCAGACCATGTTGTCCGGTGGCGGCATGGGTGTTTGAAAGCCGTATTTGTGGCAAATAAGCTATTAGAGCTAAGGAATGCCACCAGTGTATCTCCATTGCTGTTGCGTGTGTCCTCTCCATACGATCCCATGCATGAACCAAGTCCTAAACTTTTGTCCGCAATGCCGAGTTTACCCAGCTTGGAGTTGAAATCGTCACACACGAACAGTTGCCATCTAGCTGGGATAGTGATGGCGGAGCTCAGTTCTGCATAGATGGAATCTAATATAGCTGGATTCTCTTTGGTCCTTACGGTAGTTGGCCCATCTGGATTGACTATGTGACACTTAGTGGTGGTGCGCTTTTGCGTTGGTATAGCCAGGTCGATAAATGCAACGCGATCACTGACGTATCCAAAACTAATGACATCATCCAATACCATTGTCCGATTACGAAGCCTAATCCACGGTAAATGGCGTGTTTTTGCTCCATGAGTACTAGCTTATGGCTTGTCTGAAGTTGCTGCCCCGAGTGTTTAGCTACTTTAGTCTCTTGAATGCATGTGATATCGATTTTATAGTGTTCACAGTCTGCACCTAAGGTTTGCCTCTATGATGTTGCAGTCGGACCACGTACATTCCATGTAGCTATGGTAAGCTACGATGGAAGCTTACGATGTCCGAAGATGTCGAGCACAGTTTCTTGTTAGAAGGTTAAACATAGTCAGAGTTGCCTCTGTATGCGGATGTCAGCCCGCAATCTTTGATGACTTAGAGAGGGGAGAAAGATGACACCTCCACGCCGGTCTCCCCCGTAAGTACTAACTTTGTTGGTAAACTAAGTCATCAAGGCTAACATGTAATGAGCAAATCCAGGTTTAGCTATTCCTTGACCATCTCTAACCAAGCTCCATCTACTCTTTGCCCGTGGTGGGTTCAATCGATCCCTGCACTTTTTAAATCTCAATTTCCAGAAAAACCTACTATACAGGTAATCTGTTGAATATCTTGAAACTAATTTGACTGGGTACTGTTGCTGACCCAGTCAAATTAGTTTCAAAAAATTCAGCAACATTTTTATTAGATAGTAAAGCCATACAATTCGTACAACCTGACGGATTATTAACCGTTTAAGATGGACTAAATCGAGTCATTCATAACGTAATTGATCATGACGTCATCCTACACGTTACCCTGTTGATTATGACGTCCTATGATTGACTGAGAAACTGCATTCCTCCATTAGCTCCTTTGTGATTAGATTGTGCAATGTTCTATTTCTTCCAATTTAATGCACTTTCTTTCAATTTTATCAATTGAACAAAATAATAATATACTTACAGCGTGTGCAGATTGCGCATGTTGGCGAATGTACCGTGTGGAATCTCCTTAATTTTGTTAAACCGAAGATCTCTGAAAATTATAAACAAAGTATAAAACAAACAACAAGCCCAAGAGGCCTGTATCGCTCACCTGGAACATAGGCGTTTCAACTAGAAAGGCTATCACCTATAAGTAGAACCCTAGGATTTAGCCAGAATTGTAACAAGAACACTGAACCATCGCCGGCCGTGTTTTTTATGTATCAACTTCCTCTACACAGATTTTAATGTCCTTTAGTCCCTAATAATATCCCACAAATTTCGACGCGATACGTTCAGCCGTTCTGGAGAAAAGCAATTTTTATGAAAATTAGGTCATCCAAGATGGTCGCCGAAGCATTTGGTCAATCAAGTTCCTTCGAACAAACTTGGCAAAGATGTGCCCCTAGGTGGTGTCTCATTAGTTGCGAATCATTCCCCTAAGAAGATTTTAAGCCATTTCTAAAAATCAGGCAAATCCTAGATGGCCGCCGTCAAAATTGACGCATCGTCTTCATTTGAATAGACGGATCCCTATAGTCCAAGGATGTTTTCTACCAACTTTGGATAAAACTGGTAAAAATGCTTCTCGAGAAGACATTTTAAGTTTCCTATTGCTTTAGTATGGGAGTTTTCGTCGGGAAAATGATGCAAATTAACCGTTTTTCTGACAGTTTTGAAAATGTCAAGTTTGAAATCAGCATCATGCCAAATATCTCGTCAAATAAAAATTCAGTATCGTCGCCAAACACGTTACATTTTGATTGGTACACGGTGGCCATGTTTTTTGATGTATCAAGTTTTCTTAAGCAATCTTTAATAGTCCTTAGTGCCTAATAATATCAACAGATTTTCAGCCCGATCTGTTCAGCGGTTCTGGAGAAGTAGTTTTCATGAAAACTAGGCCCATTCAAGATTTCCGCTGACGCATTTGGTAAATCATGTTCCCTTGAACAAACTTAATTCAGCTGTTGCCATAGATGATGTTTCATGAGTAACAAGTGAGAACCAGTTTACCATTTACACCATCGATCCCTATTTTTCTATGCCCTAAGGATGCTTATTGCCAACTATATTTGAAATGTGCCCATGCAGCGATTTCTGAGAAATTGTTTAAAAGAAAAGTTGACGGACAACGGAAGGATAATGGACAGACGGTCTCCATAGCATAAGCTCACTTGGCCTTTCAGGCCATGTGAGCTAACGATATATGCACACACGCATACATACATACGAACACGGAAATCTGAAGATTCAAGCAGATTAATCTGATGTTCTAGCCGAACATGTAGGACCCATAATTCGACATTCAGTCTTAGACAACCCCAACCTACACTGGTGGGGATGACTGTGCTTGCATCAATCACATAGGTGAGACTATTTTCAACTATTTGAATGAAGTAGACCTACAGTGCTGACAGACTGAAATCAAGATTGGGGGACGAAGTGCAACAGAGAGCATTCCTACCTCAGTCTAATTTTCAAAATGTTTTAATGGGATCACCGCCGGCCAACCTATTTTTCTAGAGCACCAAACCCCCCTCTTCCTAAACCCATCCCCAATTGTACGCCAAATGCTCACTCCAGACTTGTAGCTTTCAAAAATCTCCCCGCTCCCACGGGGGTGGGGTGGGGGTGATGGTGGGGTGCATCCATGCCATAGGGTGTTCGCTGGAGGACGCTAGTCTATGGGAGGGTGACACGCTGCCATTTACGACATTATGAATGATAAATAACATGCCTATTTTGCTTCCTCTGTTGCAATTAATTTTCAATAAAATTTGGACAGAAACTTAACAATCACATCTTATCACAAATCTCAATAATTCTCACTGGTCACTTCTCCTTACGCAATATAATTCTCTCTTAACAGCACAACCCTATATCTTGGTGGAGTTCCCCATGGTTTAGATGGAGCCCCATCCACAGCTGTCTAATGAGTCCTAAATCCAGGCATGTGCTTGACTGAACGTAAGAGTTTTAAGCATTAGTGAGGGTAGTAAATAACCGGCGTGAGGGAGTGGTGGGGGGGGGGGGTTGGGGTAGGGGTCATACAAGATCGCCCCCACCCAGTCTCTGCACCAATGACCTGTACTAAGTGACTCCCGGCTCTACTCCAATGACCTCAGGTGCTGTGCTAATTAAGTGATGTCAGGATCTACTTCAATGAATCCAGCATCTGTACATAAGCTCAACTTCTTAAAGCATTGACGCGAGATTCTGTATCCTGCACCTAATGACCTTACCGGTAGTGACATTACATATGATGCATTACACGTTTAAACGGCCACCCATCTCGTATCCACCACTCCTTTTGTATTCGTTACATTGTTCTGTTTTATATTCAGGTCTTTGCACGATCTTAACCATTTCAAATTACAATTTCAAAGAGACATATAGGTAGATCACCCTTACTGATCAGAAACGAAATGCCTTAATTCTTTATAATGTAAGGGATATTCTGCTGAATATTTTGAAATTTCTCTGACTGACTTTTGCCTCGCATGGCGAATTTAGGTCTAATTCAAATTTGTTTCAAAAATATTCTAGTTTTCCTGTATAGGCTAGTTGTCTTGAAATGGAATAGCCCAGTTTAGCTATGCCCCGAGCTAGCCAACTCCACACATCCGTTGTACATATTGGGATCGATCGATCCCTGCACTCCCTGAATCCCGATTTCCAGAAAACTATACAGGTAAGCTGTTGAATATTTTGAAACTAATGTGACTTGGTGCTGTTGCTTATGGCAGCAACTGCGCCCAATAAAATTTGTTTCAAAATATTCAACAGAATGTTTATTAAATAGTAAAGACATACAATTCGTACAACTTGGCGGACTATTAAGCGTTTATGACGGACATAATGACGTCATTCATGCCGTAATTGATCATGACGTCAGCCTACATGTGCCGTAGTTGAATATGACGCCATATGATTGATCGATATACTTAATTCATCCATTGATGCAGACATTTTAAAGTCTAAATGGTTAACGTCGCGAGCATCGACGATGCGTGGCGTTTGCAATATGTCATTATTCACTTCTATCGTGTACGACCATTCATTGGTGGAAATCGGTTGCTGAAATTCGGTGCAGTTATATGCAACAGCTATAATCTATTAATAAATTTCCTCTCGCTTCCATGATGTATAGGGCGGTGTCTACAGTCAGATACACGTTATCTCGGTTTCAGATACTTAAGAACAATCTCTGCCAAATGTTTACTGACGCTTGGTATCGATGAAATCAAACCATTTAGCGGCCTACGGTGTACAAACACAAATAAATAGCAGACAGATAGGCTACTGTCCGCTAATAACTTGCCCTTTTACTGCTGTAAGACTTTCTTTAGAGGACCCGGTGGTAAGACGCTCTACAGACGGGCATTTTCGAAGCGTCTGTCTTTGAAAGCGGCTGCTTAATTAAACCCCATAAACACCATTTCTTTAAACAATATTTGCGGACCCTTCTGTAGGTTTAATAACTATAGGAGTTAATGGCTTGAGCGTTTTTGTTTTAGTAAATCATGTATATGTGTAGGCCTTATAGGGTAGCTCAGAAATAACTTAACACGTCACCAAAACGCACTGTTGGATATTTCTAACATAATTGGATTGGAAGAGATTGCTGCCCAGGCTTCCAATCCAATTATGTTCAGACTATTCAACAGAACATTTGTTACTAACATGTTTTTTTTGTTTTGTAAACATGTGAAAGGTACATATTCACGCCAGAATGCTTGAAAATAAAACTGTTAGAATTGTATACTTTAAGAGGCTTAATTTCTGTGACCAGATGTAATGAAAATAAATTAATCGTAACATATGATGATTTTATTCCATATAAATTAATTAAATATTTTACGTTGCTAAATTGAAATAGAGGCACGAGTCTCTAATTCAAGTTCACGATTAACTTAAAATGAATATTAATTTTTACGTAATGAAATCATCATATGTTAAGTTTTATTTCGTTTCATTACATATAGGCCCACAGTTTAAGTCTCTAAATGTAAACAATTTAAATTTCTTTTTGTTTTCAGTCATTTTGCTGTGAATATGCGCCTATAGCTTATGTATGAGCTGTGCTGTAGTCTGTGTATGTGTATGTGCGTGTAAAAAAAGTTAAGATCTACATCAAGAAACTGAATAAATGGCTCGTCAGCCAGTTGGGAAAACCTCATCCAAGCAGCCAGATGATTTCTTTACATCTGTTTGTTATTTTATCATCAGTGTACCAATGTTCTCCACCCGACATCTGGTAGAGGTCTGCTGTGATTTGTCCCAACACCAGGAGGTATGGGTATCTTCCGCTCTCGATGCGCTCTCGTCAGATCTATGAGCAGGAGATTATCTAAACCATTTTTAAATAGCTATCAATTCTTGAATGGATGAATCCAGTTCTAGCTATGCCCCTCCCATCTCTAGCTAAGCTCGGCCGACGATTTGCTCGTGTTGGGATAGATCTAACCCTGAACTCCATGAACCTCAATTTCCATAAAGTATATCATAGGCGTAGGAACGGCGTGTGCGTGCGTGCGTGCGTGCGTGCGTGCGTGCGTGCGTGGGGGGGGAGAGGATGAGGTGAGGGCAGTGGGGTGGCGGGGGGGGGGGGGTCGCCACAGTGCCCCCTACGTTTTGGTCTGACCAATAGTTTAGCCACCCACCCAGCCCCCGCCCGGGTCAAAGTAGGCCTACGTTCATACACCCCTGTATATATATATATATATATATATATATATATATATATATATATATATATATATATGCCATCCCACCCCTGTTGCTCTCCCGACTCCCACCACCCCACCCCAACACACACACCCACACCCACCCCCACCCGCCCTCCCACACCCCACCCCAAATATTCAAAATATTAAAAGAAACTAGTTAGAAATTAGCGTGGCATAAAGCTATAGGCTAAGTTGATATCTCTAATGCTGACGAGATGAACAGAATATTCATGCTACTTAGTTGATAATAGAGGGGACCCATTTGTCAGTCAAATATACGATGTCATTATGTATTACGTCACATGTAGGTTGACGTCACAATCAATTACGTCATGAATAACGTATCTAAGTCATAATCGTTTAATTGTCCGTCAAGTTGTACGAAATGTAGGCTTTATGTCTTTACTATTTAGGCCTACACAGCACCCAGCCAAATTAGTTTCAAAATATTCAACAGCTAACGTATATATATATATATATATATATATATATATATATATATATATATATATATATATATATATATATATATATATATATATATATATATATATATATACACCTGTGCACAAGTTAAGCACCAGCAAAAACAATAGAACGTAGAAACATGATGGTACAACTAGGCTGCCATACTTTTTGTCCCCGCGTTAGCTGACATAATTCCAAGTACGAAATGCACATGCATGCATGACTTCACGCCGCTTGATGTCCGTGCGTGGCGGGAAACAGCACACGTGTTCAGTTATGTAAAAGTCCAGTTTGAGGTGTAGAACATTACATACAGATTTAGGCGACAAGATTAGGAATTTTGTGTTCATGACCGTGGTTTATTTGTACAGAGAGAATTAGCTCTTGATTGTGAACCGCTATGGCAAGACGAAGGTTAAGTGATCGTGTGAAATGGCAAATCATAGGCATGCATACCACTGGTATGTCATGCAGAGAGATTGGCAGACAGCTGAACATTAACCATACTGTAATCAGTCGTTTGATTGCAAAACATGGGCAAACTAACGAGGTGAAGGACAGGCCTAGATCTGGAAGACCGAAGAAGACTACTGCCCGTGATGATCGAGCCCTAGTACGCCTTGTTAGGAGATCTCCATTCACCAACAGCAGAGTGCTCAGCCAGCAATGGGAAACGCGCAATAGAGTGTCAATGTCTACCGTCAAAAGGAGACTGTATGCTGCTGGCATGAAAGCTAGGAGACCTGTCAGACGTCCTCTCCTCACTGCACACCACAAAGAGGAGCGTCTGAGGTGGTGCAACGAAAGAAGACACTGGAACATGAGATCCTGGAGACGGGTACACTGATCCGATGAAAGTCGGTTCCTGCTTCATGCCACAGATGGTCGAACTCGTGTATGGAGGTCCAGACGCACGGCGTACGACCAACGTAACATCATGGAAGAAGTTCCATTTGGTGGAGGTTCCGTTATGATATGGGGGTGCATCTCATTTGATTGTAAGCTGGATCTGTTGACTGTACCTGGAACACTAAATGGACAAAGATATCAAGATTCCATACTGGATAGAGTTGTGGTCCCTCATTTTGTAAATCATGCACCTGGATCCCACCCTATATTCATGGATGACAACGCCCGACCACTTCGTGCTAGAGCTGTGCATGAATACCTCCGCCAGAATGTCATCGAAACCCTACCATGGCCAGCAAGGAGCCCTGACATGAACCCTATTTGAGCATATCTGGGACATTCTGGGAAACATGGTGAGAAGGAGGGATCCTCCTGTGCAGAACCTACAGGAATTAACAGACGCACTCCATCTTGAATGGCAACGAATACCACAATGGCGTATCAGTCGGTTGGTGACCAGCATGAGACGTCGTGTCCAGGCCGTCATCCAGGCACAAGCTGGATATACCCGGTATTAATAATGACAGTCTCAAACTCGTGCACAGATGTTAAACTTCGTTTTCAGACACCATTAATGACAATCTAGCCACGTGTGTCAACTGTAGGGCAATAGTTGTCAGTTGTGTCAACGTAACCATATTCAGGCCTCGTTTTCAAGTTCAAACAAAAACATACAGTGTTTCCCCACCATCATAATCAGCATTCCTCTAGTTGCATTATTACCTCTTGCACTAAGATGGATGGGTACATAAATGTTTATGCTATTGCTTTCTTCATAGCACATGAATATACCCTCGCATTGTGCGTAAAAATAGGGTGGTGCTTAACTTTTGCACAGGTGTGTATATATATATATATATATATATATATATATATATATATATATATATATATATATATATATATATATATATATATATATATATATATATATATATATATATATATATATATATATATATATATATATATATATACGTTAGCTGTTGAATATTTTGAAACTAATTTGGCTGGGTGCTGTTTAGGCCTAAATAGTAAAGACATACAGCCTACATTTCGTACAACTTGACGGACAATTAAACGATTATGACTTAGATACGTTATTCATGACGTAATTGATTGTGACGTCAACCTACATGTGACGTAATACATAATGACATCGTATATTTGACTGACAAATGGGTCCCCTCTATTATCAACTAAGTAGCATGAATATTCTGTTCATCTCGTCAGCATTAGAGATATCAACTTAGCCTATAGCTTTATGCCACGCTAATTTCTAACTAGTTTCTTTTAATATTTTGAATATTTGGGGTGGGGTGTGGGAGGGCGGGTGGGGGTGGGGGTGGGTGTGTGTGTTGGGGTGGGGTGGTGGGAGTCGGGAGAGCAACAGGGGTGGGATGGCAACAACAATTGCCAGTCAAATTAGTTTCAAAATAGCCTATTCAACAGCATGCTTATTAAATTGTAAAGTAATTAAAGACCCACAATTCAAGAACTTTCTTGACGGGCCATTACCAATTTTGTGACGGGTCTACATCGTTTAGAAGTGTTTGAGTATGACCTCAAATACTTGATTGACAGATCGGATCCTTCCACTCCCGTAATTGGTATTAATTCGGCTAACAGTATTACGATGGCCTGTTCGCGTTCCCTCAGACAGAATAAAACAGCTAAGATCGTTTTGACGATTGACATCATTTTCCATTCACGTGCTTGAACTTGTACTACAAACAGCTATCGTCACTGAGTGTCAGATTGGTATCAATGGCTTGATTTTAAAGTCAAACTGATCAATTGCAATGAAATCGTATCATACATGTTTCTATCAGTATTAAACGCCCGTTTATAGGCCTATAGAACTATGTATATACCGCTATGAAATATGTCAAATTTCTTTCTAGACATAATTGGCTATCGCTGTCCGAGATAGTGCTAAAATCTTCAATAGCTCCGATCAAGTCAATATACGAGTTTAATGTAAAGCGAACATAAAACGCGGATAAAAAAGGACACCTTTAGTAACTGCCATCAAATTTACTAAAGCTATTGTTGAAAATAAATCATAAAATTGAAATTAGCGATTTTAGATCTGCTATAGCGTTATCATGAAATGTCGTTGTGCTAAGCAGTTTAAAGTTCACCTTTCTTGCTATACCTACAATAGGCCTACTACAGCCCATACGTACTGAATAAGTTAACTTGTTTCCTAAACAAACACAGAAACATGTTACCTAAAACAATTTTGAACACGATGTAAGAACTGTTCTTTTGAATATTTTGGGACTTGGTTGAATCACCAAATTTGGCATATACAATCATATTGGGGCTGGCGAGAGATACTTGAAGGTTCTGGTTAAAAAAATGAAATATTTGGCTAATGTGCCCAGCAGGCACATGGCGTTGTTTCAACGTTGAATCCACATTGAAATCATATCATGACGTGATTTCAACGTGGATTCAACGTTGAAACAACGTCATGTGCCTGCTGGGTGGTCACTAAGTGCGAACCGGAACATACTTTAAAAAATTAAGAATGCAAAAAATGTAGAATCACCCAATGTAGGATTCCAGTTTATGATGTCATAATCAATTACGTCATGAATGACGTAGATAGGTTCGTCACGAAAATATTTACTATTTAATAAACATGCTGTTGAATATTTTGAGGCAGCAACCGTACCCAGTCAAATTAGTTTCAAAAAATTCAACAATTTACCTATGTAGTTTTCTGGAAATTGACAGTCACGGAGTTCATGGATCGATCGATCCTAACATCTGTGGATGGAGCTTAGCTAGAAATGGGCGGCGCATAGCTAATACTGTATTCACCATTTAGCACACGCATTCACATTCTAGCTGGCCATAGGAATACAAGACAGTAGAATCATCAACTTTGGCACATATAAGTCTAATCATACTATGACTGGCTAGAGACAGTTCAAGTTTCAGGGTCAAGAGGTCAAATATCTAGGTCACGGTCACCAAATGAATACCGGGATATACACTTTTAACCATAACTGGGGAATGCAATAAGGTATAATACCCAAATTTGGTACATACAATCATATTGTGGCTGACTAGAGATTGCAAGTTGAAGATTCAGGTTAAAAGGTCAAATGTAGGTCACATGGTCACAAAGTGCATATAGAAATGCAATATAACACACGTGTCATGCG
>CM067369.1:91688513-91813740 GCA_034401795.1 Chaetoderma sp. LZ-2023a
CACGACACGACGATGTTCTTAATTTCTGTGACCAGATGTAATGAAAATAAATTAATCGTAACATATGATGATTTTATTCCATATAAATTAATTAAATATTTTACGTTGCTAAAATGAAAAAACGAGTCTCTAATTCAAGTTCACGATTAACTTAAAATGAATATTAATTTTTACGTAATGAAATCATCATATGTTAAGTTTTATTTCGTTTCATTACATATAGGCCCACAGTTTAAGTCTCTAAATGTAAACAATTTAAAT
The DNA here is from genome assembly GCA_034401795.1 of Chaetoderma sp. LZ-2023a. Lineage (NCBI taxonomy): Eukaryota > Metazoa > Mollusca > Caudofoveata > Chaetodermatida > Chaetodermatidae > Chaetoderma > Chaetoderma sp. LZ-2023a. The sequence goes on from CM067369.1 coordinate 91,688,775, forward strand.
TTCTTTTTGTTTTCAGTCATTTTGCTGTGAATATGCGCCTATAGCTTATGTATGAGCTGTGCTGTAGTCTGTGTATGTGTATGTGCGTGTAAAAAAAGTTAAGATCTACATCAAGAAACTGAATAAATGGCTCGTCAGCCAGTTGGGAAAACCTCATCCAAGCAGCCAGATGATTTCTTTACATCTGTTTGTTATTTTATCATCAGTGTACCAATGTTCTCCACCCGACATCTGGTAGAGGTCTGCTGTGATTTGTCCCAACACCAGGAGGTATGGGTATCTTCCGCTCTCGATGCGCTCTCGTCAGATCTATGAGCAGGAGATTATCTAAACCATTTTTAAATAGCTATCAATTCTTGAATGGATGAATCCAGTTCTAGCTATGACCCTCCCATCTCTAGCTAAGCTCGGCCGACGATTTGCTCGTGTTGGGATAGATCTAACCCTGAACTCCATGAACCTCAATTTCCATAAAGTATATCATAGGCGTAGGAACGGCGTGTGCGTGCGTGCGTGCGTGCGTGCGTGCGTGCGTGCGTGCGTGCGTGCGTGCGTGCGTGCGTGCGTGCGTGCGTGCGTGCGTGGGGGGGTGAGGTGAGGGCAGTGGGGTGGGGGGGAGGGGGGATCGCCATAACGCCCCCTACGTTTTGGTCTGACCAATAGTTTAGCCACCCACCCAGCCCCCGCCCGGGTCAAAGTAGGCCTACGTTCATACACCCCTGTATATATATATATATATATATATATATATATATATATATATATATATATATATATATATGCCATCCCACCCCTGTTGCTCTCCCGACTCCCACCACCCCACCCCAACACACACACCCACACCCACCCCCACCCGCCCTCCCACACCCCACCCCAAATATTCAAAATATTAAAAGAAACTAGTTAGAAATTAGCGTGGCATAAAGCTATAGGCTAAGTTGATATCTCTAATGCTGACGAGATGAACAGAATATTCATGCTACTTAGTTGATAATAGAGGGGACCCATTTGTCAGTCAAATATACGATGTCATTATGTATTACGTCACATGTAGGTTGACGTCACAATCAATTACGTCATGAATAACGTATCTAAGTCATAATCGTTTAATTGTCCGTCAAGTTGTACGAAATGTAGGCTTTATGTCTTTACTATTTAGGCCTACACAGCACCCAGCCAAATTAGTTTCAAAATATTCAACAGCTAACGTATATATATATATATATATATATATATATATATATATATATATATATATATATATATATATATATATATATATATATATATATATATATATATATATATACACCTGTGCACAAGTTAAGCACCAGCAAAAACAATAGAACGTAGAAACATGATGGTACAACTAGGCTGCCATACTTTTTGTCCCCGCGTTAGCTGACATAATTCCAAGTACGAAATGCACATGCATGCATGACTTCACGCCGCTTGATGTCCGTGCGTGGCGGGAAACAGCACACGTGTTCAGTTATGTAAAAGTCCAGTTTGAGGTGTAGAACATTACATACAGATTTAGGCGACAAGATTAGGAATTTTGTGTTCATGACCGTGGTTTATTTGTACAGAGAGAATTAGCTCTTGATTGTGAACCGCTATGGCAAGACGAAGGTTAAGTGATCGTGTGAAATGGCAAATCATAGGCATGCATACCACTGGTATGTCATGCAGAGAGATTGGCAGACAGCTGAACATTAACCATACTGTAATCAGTCGTTTGATTGCAAAACATGGGCAAACTAACGAGGTGAAGGACAGGCCTAGATCTGGAAGACCGAAGAAGACTACTGCCCGTGATGATCGAGCCCTAGTACGCCTTGTTAGGAGATCTCCATTCACCAACAGCAGAGTGCTCAGCCAGCAATGGGAAACGCGCAATAGAGTGTCAATGTCTACCGTCAAAAGGAGACTGTATGCTGCTGGCATGAAAGCTAGGAGACCTGTCAGACGTCCTCTCCTCACTGCACACCACAAAGAGGAGCGTCTGAGGTGGTGCAACGAAAGAAGACACTGGAACATGAGATCCTGGAGACGGGTACACTGATCCGATGAAAGTCGGTTCCTGCTTCATGCCACAGATGGTCGAACTCGTGTATGGAGGTCCAGACGCACGGCGTACGACCAACGTAACATCATGGAAGAAGTTCCATTTGGTGGAGGTTCCGTTATGATATGGGGGTGCATCTCATTTGATTGTAAGCTGGATCTGTTGACTGTACCTGGAACACTAAATGGACAAAGATATCAAGATTCCATACTGGATAGAGTTGTGGTCCCTCATTTTGTAAATCATGCACCTGGATCCCACCCTATATTCATGGATGACAACGCCCGACCACTTCGTGCTAGAGCTGTGCATGAATACCTCCGCCAGAATGTCATCGAAACCCTACCATGGCCAGCAAGGAGCCCTGACATGAACCCTATTGAGCATATCTGGGACATTCTGGGAAACATGGTGAGAAGGAGGGATCCTCCTGTGCAGAACCTACAGGAATTAACAGACGCACTCCATCTTGAATGGCAACGAATACCACAATGGCGTATCAGTCGGTTGGTGACCAGCATGAGACGTCGTGTCCAGGCCGTCATCCAGGCACAAGCTGGATATACCCGGTATTAATAATGACAGTCTCAAACTCGTGCACAGATGTTAAACTTCGTTTTCAGACACCATTAATGACAATCTAGCCACGTGTGTCAACTGTAGGGCAATAGTTGTCAGTTGTGTCAACGTAACCATATTCAGGCCTCGTTTTCAAGTTCAAACAAAAACATACAGTGTTTCCCCACCATCATAATCAGCATTCCTCTAGTTGCATTATTACCTCTTGCACTAAGATGGATGGGTACATAAATGTTTATGCTATTGCTTTCTTCATAGCACATGAATATACCCTCGCATGTGCGTAAAAATAGGGTGGTGCTTAACTTTTGCACAGGTGTGTATATATATATATATATATATATATATATATATATATATATATATATATATATATATATATATATATATATATATATATATATATATATATATATATATATATATATATATATATATATATATATATATATATATATACGTTAGCTGTTGAATATTTTGAAACTAATTTGGCTGGGTGCTGTTTAGGCCTAAATAGTAAAGACATACAGCCTACATTTCGTACAACTTGACGGACAATTAAACGATTATGACTTAGATACGTTATTCATGACGTAATTGATTGTGACGTCAACCTACATGTGACGTAATACATAATGACATCGTATATTTGACTGACAAATGGGTCCCCTCTATTATCAACTAAGTAGCATGAATATTCTGTTCATCTCGTCAGCATTAGAGATATCAACTTAGCCTATAGCTTTATGCCACGCTAATTTCTAACTAGTTTCTTTTAATATTTTGAATATTTCGAATATTTGGGGTGTGGTGTGGGAGGGCGGGTGGGGGTGGGGGTGGGTGTGTGTGTTGGGGTGGGGTGGTGGGAGTCGGGAGAGCAACAGGGGTGGGATGGCAACAACAATTGCCAGTCAAATTAGTTTCAAAATAGCCTATTCAACAGCATGCTTATTAAATTGTAAAGTAATTAAAGACCCACAATTCAAGAACTTTCTTGACGGGCCATTACCAATTTTGTGACGGGTCTACATCGTTTAGAAGTGTTTGAGTATGACCTCAAATACTTGATTGACAGATCGGATCCTTCCACTCCCGTAATTGGTATTAATTCGGCTAACAGTATTACGATGGCCTGTTCGCGTTCCCTCAGACAGAATAAAACAGCTAAGATCGTTTTGACGATTGACATCATTTTCCATTCACGTGCTTGAACTTGTACTACAAACAGCTATCGTCACTGAGTGTCAGATTGGTATCAATGGCTTGATTTTAAAGTCAAACTGATCAATTTGCAATGAAATCGTATCATACATGTTTCTATCAGTATAAACGCCCGTTTATAGGCCTATAGAACTATGTATATACCGCTATGAAATATGTCAAATTTCTTTCTAGACATAATTGGCTATCGCTGTCCGAGATAGTGCTAAAATCTTCAATAGCTCCGATCAAGTCAATATACGAGTTTAATGTAAAGCGAACATAAAACGCGGATAAAAAAGGACACCTTTAGTAACTGCCATCAAATTTACTAAAGCTATTGTTGAAAATAAATCATAAAATTGAAATTAGCGATTTTAGATCTGCTATAGCGTTATCATGAAATGTCGTTGTGCTAAGCAGTTTAAAGTTCACCTTTCTTGCTATACCTACAATAGGCCTACTACAGCCCATACGTACTGAATAAGTTAACTTGTTTCCTAAACAAACACAGAAACATGTTACCTAAAACAATTTTGAACACGATGTAAGAACTGTTCTTTTGAATATTTTGGGACTTGGTTGAATCACCAAATTTGGCATATACAATCATATTGGGGCTGGCGAGAGATACTTGAAGGTTCTGGTTAAAAAAATGAAATATTTGGCTAATGTGCCCAGCAGGCACATGGCGTTGTTTCAACGTTGAATCCACATTGAAATCATATCATGACGTGATTTCAACGTGGATTCAACGTTGAAACAACGTCATGTGCCTGCTGGGTGGTCAGCAACCGTACCCAGTCAAATTAGTTTCAAAAAATTCAACAATTTACCTATGTAGTTTTCTGGAAATTGACAGTCACGGAGTTCATGGATCGATCGATCCTAACATCTGTGGATGGAGCTTAGCTAGAAATGGGCGGCGCATAGCTAATACTGTATTCCACCATTTAGCACACGCATTCACATTCTAGCTGGCCATAGGAATACAAGACAGTAGAATCATCAACTTTGGCACATATAAGTCTAATCATACTATGACTGGCTAGAGACAGTTCAAGTTTCAGGTCAAGAGGTCAAATATCTAGGTCACGGTCACCAAATGAATACCGGGATATACACTTTTAACCATAACTGGGGAATGCAATAAGGTATAATACCCAAATTTGGTACATACAATCATATTGTGGCTGACTAGAGATTGCAAGTTGAAGATTCAGGTTAAAAGGTCAAATGTAGGTCACATGGTCACAAAGTGCATATAGAAATGCAATATTTGGCAATAACTCGGGAATATAAAACAGTTGTAGCACCAATGGACCTTTCCATGTTTAGCTATGCCCCGCCCATCACTAGCTAAGCTCCACCCACACCTCGCCGTGTTGGGAGTGATCGAGCCCCAAATGCCCTAGGCCCCTAGCTATCAATTTCCTGAAAACTATACAGGGAACCTGTTGAATATTTTGTAACTAATTTGACTGGGTGCTGTTGCTGCCTATGGCAGCAACAGCGCCCTGTCAAATTAGTTTCAAAATATTCAACAGAATATTTATTAAATAGTAAAAGCAAACAATTTGTACAACACGTACAAGACGTCTTCAAATATGCGTCCGTGACGTACTTATCAACGTCATTCATTATGATGTCATTGTACACATCACGCAGTTCATTATCACGTCGTATGATGGGTGGGTACTCTGGAAAGGTGAATTTTGGCACACACATTCATATTGTGGCTGGTTAGAGAGTTAAACTTTCGTGTTCAAGGGCGCAACCCAGCAGGCACATGACGTTGTTTCAACGTTGAATCCACGTTGAAACCGCGTCATGACGTTGTAACAACGGCATGTGCCTGCTGGGAAGGTTGTGAGTCAGCGCCTCACCCATGTGATGTCTAGATTGGGGTAATATGTGTGCACGTTCGTTCTACGAATTCAGTATTTCTGGTTGCAGCGTGATCAGAACTACACAATTTCATGACACTGGGGGTCAAATGGTCGTGTTCATAATGTTTCTCTGTATGACCTAAACCATAAAGGTCAAATACGAAAAATCTATTTCAATGTAATAAATATGCTGTTGAATATTTTTGAAACTAATGTAACTGGGAGATGTTGCTGCCGATGGCATCAGCAATTCCCAGTCAAATTAGTTTCAAATTGTTTTAACGTCTTACCTGTATGATTGTCATGAAATATCGCTTAAAGGGATAGCTTTTCATGACCTATGAGAAACCATGGTGATAATCAGCATTTTTTTTATGATCTCCAGGATTTGATTCTAAATTTCTAGTTTCCATGATTTTCCAGGCATATTTTGTCCAGAATAGTCGGAAAAATTCCAATATATATGATTGTTTATTATTAAGACAATTATAACTAACTAAAAATAAATAAATAAATAAATAAATAACTTACAACACAGTTGTTTCAGGACGGGCTTGTGGTATTTCCCTCAAATTTCCAAAAACACACCGCATGGTAGTTCCAAAACATACACATGACTGGGGGCACTGCTGCGCTGTACTCCCTTGCAATGATACCAGTACAAAAATTAACAATGCACCCACAGCACGCACCACACTTGTACTTAAAAACGCCATTTTAAATTAAACAATATTTAAATACTTTTTAAATCTAATTATTTTATCACATTTCAGGGGTTTGATAAATAAAGTGAGTTCGGTCTAACATTTAAAACAAACACGGATTAACGTTGAACATCGAGGTAGCTTATTTTGACGTTTTATACACGACACGAGCTCTTTCGCTCATTAATCTTTTCAAGAGTGAATCCGACGAATGGCAAATGACGGAATGAGAGCGAATAGCGAGCATCTCCGCGTCTTCCCACTGACAAGCTACACGCGACTACATAAATCCAACACGCATGTACACGAAGAATAAACTGTTATTCACACATTTTCCATATATTAATATCAGATACATATATTCTATTGTATATCCCTGTTATTATTTAGAAACCGTACACCTTTTTGTGTACTGGTTGCTATAATTTAGACTTTGCTGTGACTTGCAAGTTAGTATACGTCAAGAGGGATGTATGAACGAGCTTGGACCGGGTGGGGGTGGGGGGGGGGGGAACTAGAGGTTGGGACAAAACCTAGGTTTCAGTTTCAGTTTTCTTTATTTCACTCAGTCCGTTATTAAACGGAATATGAGGGTACAAAAATCAATAAACATGTGACGGTAGAGATCTGTATACATGAGAGTACTGCAATTATTATTATTATTTTTATTATTATTATTATTATTATTATTATTATTATTATTATTATTATTATTATTATTATTATTATTATTATGATGATGTTGATGCCGCCGCTTAAGGAGTAGCAGTAGCAGTAGCAGTAGCAGTAGCAATGGCAGCAGCAGCAGTAGCAGCAGCAACAGCAGCAGCAACAGCAGCAGCAGTAGCTGTAGCAGTAGCAGTTGTTGTTGTTGGTGTTGTTGTTGTTTTTGTTGTTGTTTTTGTTGTTGTTTTTGTTGTTGTCGTTGATAACAAATCTATTGTTGTTGTTGTTCTTGTTGTTCTTGTTGATGTTGTTGTTGTTGTTGTTGTTGTTGTTGTTGTTGTTATTGTTGTTGTTCTGTTGCTTTTTGTTTTGAAAATCGTAAGTATTTACACATCCTGCTTAGTATCGGTCTATTACATATTGCGAATAGACCTTTGGTTTTTTCAAATGTATTCTCCCTTATATATTAATGAGGTATATATCGGTGTCTTTCTCTCACATATTTCTGACAGTGGAAGAGAAAATGGATTTCATCTTCTATAACATTGCATATACTACAGAGGCGCTCATTGCGTTCTATTCCGATCCATCTCTTTGTCTCAATAGCGAGTTGGTGATTTAGTGTACGAAAGTGGCAGAATGTTATGGCGTCCCGGTATAGCTAGGCATACACATGCCGACGTTCCCCGACACGATCAATTTGTCGGCTGTCGGCATTAATCGGTCAGACTCTCACGCAGCAGGATGTTCCGCCGACTGGGGGTCATACACTAACCGACTAGTTGGTCGTCGGTAACCCGTGCACCTAGCGAGAAAAATAGGAACCACGCGCGTCCTAGCTGGACATGTTCATACTATGCCTGGGTTATCTTTATTTTGTGTGGCGCAGTGGGTGCACATTAACGTTATCGTATACCATGTTGTATATAATACATGTACAGTCCCGCTCCTTTGGATTTACCAAATATTCTTGTCCTTGAATGGTGCATTTGTTATGATAGACATCTTGGACTACTAGCCTACAATTGTTGTCATATGACAACGTGCCAGTCATTCATTGGCTGCGTGAACGCCGACGATCATATTGGCTAGACGTGTGTGAGGCCAGCATACATATCCAGACATGACAATCGGTCGTGTCGGCTAGGCCCATACACCACCCGATCATCACCGACACCGCCGACTCCCGATTCATTTTTTGAATCGGCGCGAATCGGCCAGATAATGCCGATTTTACGTCGGTGTAAGGTCATACACTACCCGATCACGACCAAATTGTCGGCTAATTGCCTGTCGGGCCGACAAACGTCGGCATGTGTATGCCTAGCATTAGGGAGTAATTTTAGGTATTTCTCAGGCTCAAAATTCGATTTAATTTGTTTATAAAACATCAGTCGCGATGATTCGGCTAATGTTCTAGACCAGGTAGGCGCTATGGGTGACACACTATGGGAGAACCCCCCACCCCAATCCTACGCCTATGCAGTTTTAAGTCGGGTTGTCCGTCAGAAGCTGTTAGTATAGTAGCCAACCTGGAAAAAGGCCCTAAAATTGAGTCCGTGGTCCGGTCCTCGCAACTGTTGTCTGACATATCACTTTGAAAATAAATGCCCTCGGCATATTATTTTTGTTGGATGCCAAGATAAAACGATTTGATTAGGCCGTAGGCCTATACATCCTTTTTTGTTGCGGGTGGTAGTGACATGAAAATGTAATTTTTGAAGTTATCGGTTTCGTGGTATTTAGAATTATTTTGAAATCATAAATGTCTAATCATTCTAATTATGGTTATTTATATCACAATATGACTAGGAGTTAAATTTGTGAAAGCTCTTGCCACCACTGCAGATGAGAATTATGGGAGTTATGGAAATGAGGCCGTTCATCCATCCATTGGTCCATTAGTCATTGTGAAATCGATAGTCACGCAGCCAAATGACATTTTTAACTGAACCTAGAAATTCTCTCTCTCTCTCTCTCTCTCTCTCTCTCTCTCTCCCTCCCTCCCACCATCCCTCCCTCCCTCCCTCCCTCCCTGCAAGATGGCCACCATTTCATGTTTTCGGCTATAACTTCTTTCACATTAAATCTAGGATAATACCATTGAAACAATTTATTATGTCGTCCGGGGATTATATCAGGTTAATGGGCACCGTTTTCTGGTTTGGGCTCTAATTTGCTTCATATTAAAGTTAGAATGATGATTTTGGTGTCTAGATATAGGTTTTACGGGTCAAGGATTTCATGAAAGCGGTCATAAAGTTATTCCGAAATTACACCATAGGAAATCCAACATGGCAGCCACCTGGAACATAGGCATTTCAACTAAAAAGGACATCGGCTATAAGTAGAACCCTAAGGAGTTGATCAGAATTGTAACAATAACACAGTGGCCATGTTTCTTTATGTATCAACTTCCCTTGAACAAACTTTAACGGCCCTTTGTCCCTAATCATATCTCCCGAATTTCGGCCAGATCTGTTCAGTGGTTCTGAAGGTCGTTTTCATGAAAAATACGTCATCCAAGATGTTGCCCTAGATGGCCTTTCATGAGTTTTGAATTGATCACCCAAGTATATTCGGAAAAGATTTTTTAAAGGCGTTTAAAAAAATCGGCCAAAATCCAAGATGGCCGCCAGGCAAATTGACAGACCGGTTTCGTTTGAACAAACCTGTATCTCTATGCATTAAAGATGCATTGCCAAATATACTTGAAATCGGCCCAGTGTTTCTCGAGAAGACATTTTAAATTTCCTATTGCTTTAGTAGGCTAATTGGGAGGTTTTGGGTGTTGGATATTTTTTGACATGTGAGAAAAGTATCTTGTTGTGTGCCCCAGGCGAAAGCTTCGTGCTTACGGTTCATAGTGAGGTCTCATGCGTGATCAGGTGACGTTGTAAAATGATTGCGTGCAGTAAATTGGTAGCTGACGCAACTTGACACAACAAACCGGTGAATCTTTACTCCAATTATCCCTGCTTATTTGATGTGTGATCGACAGATTAAAAAAACCCCAGACGTAAAAACATCCGAGTTCATTGCTTTTCATATTGAAGACTTATTACGCGTGTATGGACTACATGACCCACTTATGCTATGGATAACACGTTTTACCTCGCGGTAATCAGGCTAAAGATCAACCAGTTTGTCGGGTAAAATCATGCCAGCCTTCTATTGTGGCGCGGCCATTTTTGAATCCCACACGAGCTCTCATGATTAACCGTATAAGCACGAGCCTTTTGCGCATCGCGCACATGAAGCTTCTTTCCATGCGCTGCAGAAACGATTGACCCATCGTTTATCAACAGCGCCTCAAAGAGCTCAGAATTCTACTTATATCAATTAACCATTTAATAGTCACGACTTTTCAGGAAAATAATAATTTTTGCAATACAATTTACAAAAATAACTTTCTTTTGTCGCGCAAATAGACATTACTCAAGACCACTACAGGTGCTGTTCTTTGGCGGTCTTGACCAGGGAAATTGTCAAGAAAACCCAGTTTTTCTTAGCTAGTATCTATTTGCCGGCTGAGAGAAGACTACCTTTGAAAATTTACCACTGGAGTGACTGGCTCGGTTTACCGAGCCAGTCATTCCAGTGGTAAATTTTCAAAAATCATATTCTCTTGTATGAAAAAATGGACAATTCCTCAAGACCACTACATAGTCTTTTTGGCGTTCTTGACTATTAAAGAGTTAGCACGAGAGGGGTTAAACGCCACAGATGATCACATTTTTCTAACCATGAATGAACAAAACAAGTCATAACTTGACTGACCACAAACTATCCACCTACAGTATCGGCCATGAATGAAATTTGTGTAAGCATGAAGCTCTAATGCGCGCGTGGCTTTAGAAACTGCTAATAGATTTCATAACGCATTAAGAATTTGTAAAAGCGAACTAAATTATAAAGATCAGCCCTTATTTCAATCATGGCTCTGTCATCATTATCTAATATTTGTGTTTTCTGAATGCGCACACGAATGCATATTTCGAGGACATATTATTGATGATGTTTATCGCCTCTTGGGTCAACTTAACCATTTAAAGGTAAGCGAGCCGACGAAAAAGGCTTCTGTGGTGGTGTTGTGGAACCTACATTTTCAGGCCAACAGTTGACTATTTAAAAAAATTGATCACTGGAATGACTGACATCAGTCATTTCAGTGGTAAATCTTCAAAGATAGTCCTCTCCTGGCCTACAAATGGACACAAATTTGAATTTTCTTGACGATTAAACCGTAACAGTTATGTATGCTTGCAATCAGCCCGTCTTCATCTTTTACCACCGTGTCTTGTAATCAGCCAAAATCCCTAGCTTCCTCAGGTCAATTCTTGACTTGAGTGTACCGAGTCCTACTTTCTTGTGGTCACCTCGCAGCAGACTTAACATATTTATGCAATAACGGCTTCTGACATCCTTAGCATATGGCCAAACAGAAACCATCTTTGCTGGGAGACTTTTGCCGACAACTGTGATGTATTACACATCTTGTATAGTGCATTATTGGAAATTATGTTGTCTGGCTATCGATGTCCAGTGCTGGTACGGAGGTGTTTGCGGTGGCAGTCCTCAAGTTTGTCTAGGGATGCCTTTGGAGCTACCTAGCTGCTACAGTTATACAGCACCAAGGACACACAAGTTGTGTTGTATAAACGTAGTCTTTTGATCAGGGGAATCTTTGATCTACGAATACATAGCATTCAGAAGAACTGGAAGGTTATGTTCCCCATGACGAAGCATGTAGCAACATCAGATGTGCTACAGAGCAAGGGACCCAGGATTCTGCTTTTCCTCCATGGTTCGCCACCATGAATTGGATCGTCATTTTCTTCAGTGTCATGCTTTGTAGATATGTATATGTAGGTGAACTCTGTTTTGGATTCATTTATAAATCTCAATTTCTAGCTTGCTTGCAGCTAATGGGAGTGGTTCGCCAAGTCCACATCGTCGGTATATTTCATGTTTAGCAGCATGTCAAGTATAGTCATTGGGGGTAGGGGAGTTTAGTCTTGTGGCATTTTCCCGCACAGATTTCAATGCAGAAGCAAGGTAACAGGTGAAAAGCACAGGGGATAGACCATCTCCCTGTAGGGAGCCGACTGATGTCTCAAACCGCAGATTTCACTGATTTGACTCGTAAATACTCTTAGTTTGTTGTCTGCAAGTAGGATCATTGAGCGTGTAATTGATCAAAGGCTCGTAACACGTCAATACACATGTTGTGGAAATCTCAGCGTTTGGACATGAATACTGATGCAAGCATACGTTGAGCCCATACAATGTCTGAGCATGCTTAAAGACACTGAAGTCATCGATCTTGTCTCGGAAGTGACATAGACTAACACTGGATAGGATTTCCGTATGGTGTTGAGGAGCACAATGAGCCACAGATTGCTTGGGACCAGGGTAGATAATAGACTTGGGTTGCACGATAACTGGTGCATTGGTCTATAGCATCACTGGGAAGGCTGAAATGATTAGGTACGTGATCTGTTTTAAGATGATGTCACTTGCATATTTGAATAGTTCATTGATCAAGTCATCAGGTCCGGATGCACGGTTATTTTTTCAAGGCTTTGAGTGCCTTCTTAACTTCTTAATGGTTAAGCAAACCAAAACAACCTATGTAGTTGTCTTTGGAATTATTCATTTGCATGACAACAGAAAGCTATTTTTATATATTTCAGTGGTACGTTTGCAAAAATCGTCTTCTCTTGGCTTTAAGAAAATTGGAATTTCCTTTAAATATCTTGACCATTAAAACGTTAATTGTTACACTTAGCACGTCTAGCACTTTCACGTGCTGTTGACACTAGTGGGGTTACTGTATTCTGAACGTGAGAAACTATGTTATTCTGATAACATATGTTGCTGCTTTTCTAATGGTATATTGTTACTGTATTGAGTGCAAAGTACTCTACAACTTCAAAGGTGGTCATAAATGTATTTTGTAATTTCAACAATGCAAATAGCCTATGAAGAGTCTGTCCGATTGTAGAAAGAAAAATGGTATCGACCTCATCCTATGCAGAGCACACAATAGAACGTTCCTTAATAACAGTTGTCTTGCAAATTATCTGGAAAATGGTACCTGTGACTTAGTATGTGTATGTCCAGACTGATATGTTCTGCTTTCCGAGAAATTGTAATGCGTCGTTTGTGGCGCATAGTGTTTGATGTTAATAATGATGAAGAAACATGCTTTCATATTCATGTAGCTTAACCTCTGCAGTCACGTGTTTGGTTTTTGTCATGATCTGCATTGCCACAACACATATCGTCACTGTTCTATCATGTCACCAGTTGATGAATATTAGGTCCGTACACAGAAGGGAACCCCACACTGACAGAGCATCATCATCATTATCATCATCATCATCATCATCATTATTAACATATTCTTTTACTGGTAGAAACTAAAACATATATATCCAATTATTATTAACTGTCTGTATCATGAGTTCTTCCAGACAACATTTTCCATGAGGTATAGCAATGATCGAGTAGAACATTTTTTTAATGATTTTACAGACAGTTGTTGATGGTTAGGTCTCCATCAATTTTCAATCAAATTGTTTTCAAGATATTTAACAATTCCAAAATTATTGCGCCTTGAAACCATTGTATGGTGGACTGAAGCCATTGGGCTGCTAACCATTTTAACCGGTAGAGACAGCATACGAGAACAATAATTTATAATTTGAGAAAAATTTAGTTTCTAATGGACAATACAGTGTCTTTTATAAAGAAGTGTATTGCATTTCAATCTTTAGTGGCATTACATGTTAGTATTTGCGTAATCTAATTTGTTGTAGAAGGCCACTGTGTACTAGCTCTACAAATGTTGGATACTTTGAAAAACAATTTAAAGAGGCATTACCTACAAGCTAACAAAATTTTGGAAATTTTAAATAGTTTTATTGCAATGTAATGGGCTTAGTATACTATTAATGCGTACTAATTATTTTACAGAAATTCGGACTATGTCAGCCATATTTGTTATGTTATTGTTGTTCTGGGTTAATAGACATGCACAGGTTTCTTACATTTGTTTATGAATCACTCAGATTGGAGGGAACTTAGAAAATTGTAAATATGTCTAAACAGTCACCGAGAATAGTGCCGCCAGTGACAAGCGTACGCCGAGCAACACTCATTTATAGAGCCGATGTCAAACGAATTAATCAGTTGCCGACCGCTATGGTTACACAACGGGCCTACTAAATACTCAGGCATTCTGTGAAATTTGTAAGTTCTGTTTATGTTTGCAATTTTAATATTTGTGAAATTCATAATTTGCATCTTTTTGACTATTACGTGGTCGTATTTATAAGAAACGCTGTTCAAATGCGAGTATTGTCACACTAGAACCGTTTTATCCACATGCTTATGTACATTAAATTTTCAGATTAACCAGGTATTGTGGGTGTTTAACTGAAACTCTCGTTGGATGCTTAGTCAACAACACTATTCAGTCATTCTGTTTTCATAAAATTTGTTAGATACATAGTTATACCCTGTGGAACCCACCGCGTTAGACTAATAAACGGATTCGGTCAGGACGCTAATAGTTACACTTCCTTATTTACATTCACGTGATGAATGAATTAATGTTATGAATGAATTATCATAAATAAGCTCGTTGACTGTCATAGTATTCTGTGGGCCTTCCTCATTACATTTCATTATGAAGTCATACCGGATAATGCAGGATAATCATATCACAGTCACCCTCGAACATATTCTAACCTACATCATCATGCTGTATTTTGACAGAAATTTGTATATTATCGAGCGCGTGATAAATGACATCACTATGTTTTCTACAATACAGCATATCACGGAAATAATTTAATGAGGCATTACCTGCAAGCTAACATAAATTTAGGAAATTAAAATTTTTTTTATTGCAATATAACGAGCTTAGTACACTATTAATGCATACTAATTATTTTACAGAAATTCGGACTATGTCAGCCATATTTGTTATGTTATTGTTGTTCTGGATTAAAAGATACGCACAGGTTTCTTACATTTGTTTATGAATCACTCAGATTGGAGGGAACTTAGAAAATCATAAATAATTTTTATGTCTAAACAGTCACCGAAAATGGTGGATCCACCCCCCCCCCCCCACCCCCGTGCAGCCGGTAAGAACACAGCCTGACCGCGCCGAATAACAATAATTTATAGAGCTGATATCAAACGAATGAATCAGTTGCCGACATCGCTATGATTACACAACACAAAAGCGCCCGCGTCTACTAAATACTCTGGCATTCTGTGAACTTTGTACGTTCTGTTTATGTTTGCAATTTTAATATTTGTGAAATTCATAATTTGCATCTTGTTTACTATTACGTGGTGGTATTTATAATTAATGCTGTTCAAATGCGAGTATTGCCACACTAGAACCGTTTTATCCACATGCTTATGTATATTACATTTTGAGATTAACCAGGTATTGTGTCTTTAAGACTGATAGCACACATGTTTAAACACAATTGCTAACACTATATTATGAATTCGACATATACAAATTTCTGTCAAAATACAGCATGAATGATATAACGTAAATGAGAATATTTGTGTTATCTCTTCTCAGTATACATCCTATTTATATCCGTTTTGTCATGTGTCTATGCCTATATTATACTAGACATATTATGATTATATAATAGGAACAAATAATATGAGGCAGTGTGCAGAATGGGATCAATGGATTAGTGACTAACTCAAACTGATATAGAGTTCTCTGAACTCTTAACGATCCAGGAGACAGCAATACCGCTCAGCAATCGCAACATATTGCGGATTGCCTAACAGCCAAAACAGATGCATAACATATATATACCGCTTTTCAGTAGTTTTCCAAATCTATCAGCTTGATAGCTACCGGCGGAGGCTAGTTTACACGTAATTGTAATAGGGCATCTCATCACTAACCTCTTACACTAACGTTAACACTAAACATATGTAAAGTAAAGACATCGTTACATGATGTCTATATACAGACTCGTTTGTAGTAATATAAACAATGAGACACTCAATCAAAGGTGTGAATCTATCGAACCATAACTCTTATCTACCGGAAATAACAAAGTTATGACTCATACAAAACTTTCAAGTGTGTGTCTAGCCAACCATGCCCCCGCAGGTGTCTATCGAACCATACACATGTGACCGGAAGTCAGGAAATAACAAAGTTATGACTCATACAAAAACCATTCAATTGTATCTAGTGAACCATACCCCTTCGACCGGAAGTAGTGATGACGTCATTTCCAGTGACGTCACTTCCGTGTCTGGCGAACAATTCCCACTACTAACGTCGAAATTTTCATTAACAGACAGTTTTCGGAGTCTGCGAGAACATCTAGTAACATTGTCGTCTTCATCAAAGATGGCTCAATCCATTGGCCCATAGATGGCACGGTTAAGGACTAAGCAATAAACATGAAATACGCCTTTGCAAACAGATCGAAAATGGGGAACAACCTAGTATTTGATCGGTACTATGATTATTGTACAAAGAGCGTCACAAGGAGTGCAAGATCAACTGCAGAATGCCCACCAGTTACAATTGAACAGTAAGTTACCACCACAGACAATGGTATTGATTGTATGAAAATAAGAAGCAGCTTGATTGTCTGAAAATAAGAAGCAGCTAATAGTTTCTGTTGTCAATCTTGTAACCGGCGATAAGTCATTTCGTGCATAGTTGAAGCCAGGAATTAATCGGTGGGGGGGGGGGCACTGGCGGGGGGGGGGGGGTCTGGGGGTTCTCCCCCCGAAAATTTTGAAATCTAGGTGCTCTCAGGCGGCCTCTCCTGCATTTTCTCAGGGAAATTTAGACCTGCCGCTGGGGTAAAATTTTAGTACTTTTGTTATTTTCACAAAACTATAATATATTTTTTTTAATTTTATGGCCCAGGGGGGGGGGGGCATGGCCCGATGCCCCCCCCTCCCTAAATACGCCACTGCAGTGGTTTGGGGGACTCCTCCCCACCCCACTCCGGAAATTTTTTAAACATAGATGCTCAGAGAGGGCTTCTGAGACACAGTTTTCACCATTTCTTTAGTCCAAATATGAAATAACTAATGAAAATTTTGCCTCAGAGGGCTTCTCTGAGCATCACCTTTTTTAATGTTTTTGGAGGGGACTCTTGTAGCCACATCGCGTCACGGTCACTTATTAATGCCACTTTGGTTCATAACTATGCAAAATTAAGAAATGAGATTATGGCTGTTTGAAATTTTATAGGGCAGTATCAAACGCAAATTGTCAGACAGTGAAAAACATGGTAACCATATGATGTCCATATCTGTTCCTACCTTGCTACATTTCATTCATCCTTTGGTCTGATATTCACAGTCTTGAACCTGCTGTTTGGATTGTTGCATGCAACAGTCTGACTGTCTGAACAGAGCTGCGCAGCACGAGGCTGATGCGATAGTGATGTAACTAACGCATTTGGAAGGCGGAATGAATCATGGAAATTAATATATGTTAATACATCTGTGGTCACAGATTTCAAATAATGATTCCCGAATCCCGATGTCCATTCATATTAAGCGGAAATTTGGGAAGTTGGGGGCAAAATAACAAGTTTCATATATATAAATTCTATATGATATAGATATTGACAACTGTGATAAACGTTATAAAAGTGAAAGTTATGGATGTCAGCAAGTTTCCGCCACGTCATACATGTGATATGGAAAATTTATGCATTGCACATTTTAAGTGAGGCAGCTGAGTGGGGGGGGGGGGGGGGGGGCACGTGCCCCCCCCCCCATGACTTCGCCTATGATTTCGTGCACATACGCATAACCATAAATTGTTTCAGATTTGACAGGACGCTACCCCAGTCCACACCAGCAAAAGGGGTGTAGTAGCAACAAGAACACATCTGCCAACAACACGCGACGAAGCAGACAATATCCTTATTCAGCAGGTAGGGGCTAATGATGTGTCCGAAGCGATGCGCAAAGTGAGCTAACAGTCTCAGATAACATGGATGATTTCTTTGAACTTCTTATGCATTACTACGACACAGCAAATAAGAAAAATCCTGTTACTATGGAATCAACAAAAATAAGAACAGACCAGTCATTGACAGTGCAAGGTAGTAGAGAAACATGTATGTCTAGTTAACTAAATCTTATCAGCACCGGCGTCTACTGGCTGTGACACTGTTGCTATAGGAGACAATGTGACTGTTGTAAAGGAACAATAAAGGTGGATCACACTCCATCTCTTCTTGGCATGATAGACAATCCGATAGAATATGATTTTGTCACCTGTTATTGACACAGTTCTATCGAGTCAATGTCGGAAACACGTTTGTAGGTAAATGCATCCAAATCAGGACAAGCCACCCAAACTGTGCTGCCGTTTGCAGAGAATGTTAAAGGGGCCCATCGCCGAGCCATTATATAGAGTCCATTGGAAGACAAAAATCCACAACTAGATCCGGAATTGTATGGCTGGACAAATGACACGATTAAAACACTCTGGCCAACTTCTCTTCCAGTTAACACAGAACTCACTCCGACGTTTATCATGCATCTTATTAAGTGTTGGTTCAAGAGTGGCACCGCGTGTAGTACTCGTGCTTGCAGCCGCATAGCTGAATCCTTTAATGACTAAATTTCTTCGAAAATTTTTAATATTTACTTATTGAATGTCCATTTTCAGGCCAAGAGACGACTATTTTTTAAATTTTGCAATTGTAATGACTGGCTCGGTCACCGAGCCAGTCATTTCAGTGGTATAATTTCAAAAATAGTCTTCTCTTGGCCTGCAAATGGACATTACTGAAAACCACTACAGAGGCCGGTTCTGGCCTGCTTCGTCACGAAAAGGGATAAGGTGTACAATATTCTGTGTCTGTAACAATAGTGAATACATGTTGCACGCAGAAAGTAACAACCTAGTTTCGTTTCTGGACTCCGTGGAACTAATGAAAGTGTGGAGAGTATATGTCTAAGAGCGTATAGGGAATCTGATGTGATTGGTTATGTGATAGGCGATGCCAGAAAGTAACAGCCTAGTTTTGTTTCCGGACTTCATGGAACCAATGAATATAGACAGAGTGTGCAGTGCCGTGACGTAGAAATCTAGGCATATAGGAAGACGCGTTTGTTTGGTTAGTTTAGCCACCCACGTAATGACTTTAAACAGTCATATTATATATACCATCATTATGAAATTTTGAATAAAAAAGTAGACCTAATAATAACTCCTAACTTGTTCCGTGATCGCGCATTGGTCACAATAGAAACTAGAAAATAAAACGTTGTTTGACCCAGAGGGTCAAAATCACTGGCATTGCCTTTCTCTGTGTAGTAGGTAGCAATTGTATTCAAAGCATTCATATTATTAAAAAAAATACCCCAAAAAAACACAACAAAAAACCCAATTGAGTTTTTGCACTAAGAAGCCAATTTTCACCAAAAACTTTGGACCTATTAAAGGTGAATCCTTCAAAAGGCACATCTACCCATCATAAAGAAGCCACCTGCCAAGTTTCATTAAATTATTTTAATCGATACTGCACGATATGCTGTTTACGAGAACATTGGCAAAAATCGTGAGTTTTTGCTTTAAAAAGTTCATTTTAACCTAAAATCTTGGACCTACAAATGTGAATTCTTTCAAAGGCACATCTGCCTATCATAACTGAGGCATATACCAAGTTTCATTAAAATATCTGAAGTGGTGCTATAAATACAGTCAAAGCTGTCTATAACGACCACACGATGGGAAATCAAAGTCACCACTAAGGACTTGCAGTCTCTACTACAACTCAATTCTTATATTAAATAGCTTTTGGGGCGACTCCTCTTAAAGAACCACAATCTTTTGGCCCCAAAAGTAGATGATCGCTATAGACAGGTTTTACCGTATATCATGTATGTTACTCTTCAAATATCTCGGCTGTATTCTAGGTTCTGTTAGAGGCTATATTGTTCACTATTAAATTATGTATTACTTTGTGCCAAATTAATAGATGGATTAAATTGATTCCCTGACCCAGAAAACCCATGACTAGACACCAAATTTATCATTTTAGATTTAATATGAAGCAAACCAGAGCTCAAAAGAGGAAACAGTGGCCATTATTGAATTTCCCTGATGAAATCCTTAAACGACTGTATAAATTGTTTCAATGGATTCCTTGACCCTTAAAACACTATATCTAGACACCAAAATTATCACCTTATGCTTAATGTGAAGGAAGTAATAGCCTAAAACATGAAATGACGGCCATTTCGAATTTCTGAAAACGCTCAAGGCTACGATCCACCCGGCAGATTGCACACTTGGCTACACAAATCAATAAAAAAAATAAACTAAAATTTCCAGGTTCAGCCATGGTTCTGCCGGACTGTTTTGGCCCTAATCCATACAGTTTTGATTAAAAGATGGCGATTTACAAAAAAAAATCGATATCTGACTAATTAAGCCTTTATTTTCGTGACAGCCACCAAAAGTCCTGGAGCTATTTGCTGTACTTCATGACTGAAATATTAAACAAAAGTTGCCAGACCCGTACCACGAATAAAAAAAATATGGAATTGGCTATTTCTAATAACTCACAACTATAGCGCATCACACGCTTGTTATACACATTACATAGGCTATAGTGAGTTTTATGGGAGGTATTTCAATCTTCATGGTACCGTAACGTTTTCTGAAAGATGAATGTGCGATGCTACCTGGATACCTGATATAATTCAATTTATTTACACACAAAGTGACACGAGGAGCTAAATTTACAAGCTATACAGGCCCAATCTCATAACGTGTATGCTTGTCTTAAAAACGGCTTTTTGGTGCACTATGGCTCTGGTTTGTAATGTTTAAAGTGTTTGAACAAGCTACCCCCCCCCCCCCCCCCCCCAGGAAAGGACGTACGTCATTGCATAAATCTTGTTAAGCATGGTACGAGGTGACCTCAAGAAAGCAGGACTCGGTACAGTCAAATCAAGAATGGACATGGGGAAGCTAAGGATTTTGTCCGAGGACAAGACACAGTGGGCGAAAGCGAAGGACTGATTACAGCTGTAGGATGTTTCTACTACTACAGCCGCAGAATACAGTAATCATACATACATTACACAATGTAAGCCTTTGAACAATTTAAAAAAAACCCCACTTTTTCAAGTGTTCTGGTGTGAATGTGGCCATTTAAGCTCTTAAATACAACAGTATGATACACTGTACGTGTTATTGATGTATTTATATTGTACACAACTTGTTGCATGAAAAAAATTGGATGAAAAAATCCGACACACACAGGACACTTTTCCAGCCAACCTTTTGTGGCATACCACATACTGTAAGTGTGTACACACCAGCCAACTGGTACAACTTGTTGTAGGCTATCACGCGTATCAAGATCACGTGTCTTGTTTGGATCGGCAATATTTGGAACACGAATGGCCAGACAGGAAATAATGTTCAAAGAAATATCCGGTAGATATTTTGAAGCTAATTTCACTGAGAACTGTTGCTGGTATCAAATCATTCATGTTCAGCTTACCTCCACACTGATAACGCGGGTTACTGGGCCTATACGAGTCGTACTGGACAGGTATTGGTTCAGTAACTGCCATGTAACCGGCGTTATCATAGTATCCTTATCTTGAAATTGATATTCTGGGACTTCAGGGCTCAAAGGGTTAACCCTTCTCATGTCAACAGCCCCTCAAAGCGTCCAGGATACAACTCATATCAATTAACCGTTTAATTGTCAAGATTTTTCAATAAAATTATGTTTGCAGGCCAAGGGAAGACTATTTTTGTAAATTTACCACTGAAAACTCCAGTGGTAAATTTTCAAAAATGCGATTCTCTTGGTCGGCAACTGGACATGCTTAAGACCATTGCAGTGGGAGTTTCTTGCCGGCTTGACCATTAAAGGCTAATGCGACACAAGCAGGGTTACATCTGAAAGCCAGTCAATCTCTTGCCTCCAAGAAGATACGGTAGCTCAAGTACGCGTTTCTCGTGGATTCCCAGATCAGATTCTCCATGGTGTACGCCTATAGGATATTTGACATTACACAATGGGTATTTGGAGAAGGTGAAACGTCAACATATAAGTGCATCGCTTTCAAAAGAATTCAAAAATTCCCCTTCTTTACAATGGTGTCGATGTAATGCGAAGAAATTCACGTTCCTTTAAAAAGTCTTGATGGTTGCGTTAAGACATAAACATCGGCCTCCTAAAAGATGAATTGTGTGAACTGACAGAATCTGGCAACTGAAGCTGACAAGCATGATAATCTGTTATCTCGAATTCTTGTGACCTGCTAATCACTTTCTGGGTGTATATGTAAACGTGCATAAAACATTACCCGGCCGTATCTTTTCTACACGTTATAACATACACGTTTTATCGTGAATATTTTCGATTAGACCGACTCGAAAAAGCTCTATAGATATGAAATCTCAAAGAAATAAACTGACAAAGCTGTTAGTGCTATAAGCATCAGCAACATTTAGTCAACGTTTCGAAAAAAATTGTCGCGTGGCCTGCTGTTCGGCTCCAGCTAGGAGCATGCATTTTGAAATGGTCTATCGAGATGGCTGACGTACTCGGGGTGTTAATATAAACATGCCCTGAATAGACCTGATGTTATAAAATAAATCATGTTGGACTTGACAAGTATATGGGAGATAACTTTGGCAGAGCATGGCCAAGATATTGCAATATAAACAGAGTTACCGCCCTGTTGCCAAGTAGATGCAAGGGGGTTGAGTAGGCAAGTGAGAGAGAGAGAGAGAGAGAGAGAGAGAGAGAGAGAGAGAGCCCCTTACATGGATCAAAATGTGAATAAAAGAAGAATTTAAGAATAAAACAAGAAGCTGAGTACGTCTACAAATCTGTGTTTGTACGACTTGATCTTTCCCTCTCCCTCCCATTGACCGATCAGTTTCATTTTTACAAATTTCCATCTCCATGACACAATGAAGTTTCCTGCCAAATTTGCTTTAAATTATCTGGTCATTCTTGCGAAGTCATAAAAAATTTCCCATTGTTTGACCATAGGATTAGGCTGGAAAAAATCAAAGATGGCCGCCAAATGCGTTATCCGGCAATTTTGAAAGTGCAAAATTTGACATCGACATATCCATAAACATATATAACACGATTTTCACCATCAAAATGAATCCAATATGTCCACCAAACGGTACAGTTTAATTAGTCCGCGGTGGCCATGTTTTGTATGTATCAACTTCCCTCGAGCAAATTTCAATGTTTCCTGAATTTCGGCCCGATCCCTTCAACGGTTCTGGAGATGTTTTTGCAAAAAACTATGTCATCCAAGATGGTTTCTAGACAAATAAACTAATCAGGTTCTCTCGAACAAACTTGGTTTAGGAGTTCACCGATAGATGAACGTTCTTGAGGTTCAAATCAATCGGTCAAGTGGTTTAAACGTGTTTCTAACTAGATGTATCAGAAGATAGCAAATATCTCGCCTTCCAATGTTGCCGCAGGACACGGTCTGCCATGGGCTAAATATTCTGTGAAAAAATAATGTATAAGCCACGTACATATATAGAACCTGAACTATCAGCAGATAGCAAATAGCTTACCTGTATATTAATTGTACATCACAGGACATGATGAGCCACCGGATACAGCCTCGTTTTGAAATGACAATCTACTCGATTCAAGATACCTATGGTACTACCCAACGGGCAAGCATAGCTTCAGAGAAGCATAGCTTTAAGACTGAAACATAAAGTCTCACTGCCTGGTAGTAACCTGCAGTACAATGCCGGCTGGCACACCAAGTCTGACGAAACATAAGCAAAGTCCAAAGCCTGAAAAAGGTAAAAACGTTTTCAAAATCAAGTAAATTAATATGATGCAGACTACGTTTAAGTAGCCAAAATAGCAAATCCAAACATTTTAGCTAAACTGGATAAAATAAACAAAGTAAACCCAGTAAAAACATGTCAAAATCAATTTTTGTATGTGGAGCATGCCAAAGCACAGGATAGAACAAATCAATTTTCTTCAAATCTGATAACCTCCTGTTGATGTACATGTCGTTTGAAGAACCCTTAACCACAGCATAAACGAAATGCAAATCAGTCCTAAAATAATCAATGTTCACATGATGTAAAAGCATGGAAAAATACTTTTCTTTTTTATGTGTATTAGTTCTAAGCATAGTATAGAAAACATCTCTAAAGTGTTATTCAAATCGGATAACAATTGTTGCCTAAATTATTATTTGAAAACAGCTTAACCACAGCATAATACATATATAACCTGGATGCAAATCAGCCCTAAAATAAGCAAAGTCCGGCCGCTGTGAAAGTATGAAAAATAATTTAAATATTTTTATGTGGACTATACATAAGCATGGTATAGTGACTATAATCGTATAGAACAGATCTCTAAAGTTTTATTCAAATCGGATAAGCCCTTGTTGATGTAAATGTGGTTTGAAAGCACCGTAACCACAGGACAATACATATAACTAGGATGCAAATCAGCCCTAATATAATCAACGTCGGGCCGCTGTAAAAGTATGGAGAAATTTTGAAAAGAAATTTCTCTTTGATGTGGACAAGTCCTGCCCATCGTATAGAACACATCTCTAAAGTTTTATTCAAATCGGATAAGCCCTTAGTGAAGTAAATGTGCTTTGAAAAACCTTAACCACAGAATAATGAGTAACCACAGAATAATGAGTGTAACCTGGTTGCAACTCAGCCATAAAATAATCAAAGTCCAACCACAGTAAAAGTATTAAAAACAATTTGAAAATCAATTTCTTTTTTATGTGAACTAGTCATAAGTATCGTATAGAACAACTCTACGAAGTTTTCTTCAAATCGGATAACTCCTGGTTGATGTAACTGTCTTTTGAAAAACCTTAACCATGGCATAATACATATACATAGGGTGAATGTGCCGGTTATCGGCCACTGCCATATCATCGGCCACGTTGACAAAATCGAACGAAAATAAGAAAACTTACGCTAGAATATTAAGCCAACGAATGTTATAATAAATAATGATTTCTCCTCTAGCCTCCTTTTAAGTTTTGGCGGGAATACAATTTGTCACCAGGCCGGTACAGCAGGCATAAAACGTGAGTATAAGTTTTCGTAGTTTATTTTTAGAGAATTGCTGTGAAAAGTTGTAATGGACCTAGTATATAACATATAATTTTACGCATGCAAGAAATAGTAAATAATTTATAATTAGTCATAAATATATTCCGCATACATCTGGCAACACGTTGACCGAATTCATGTGTCAAAATATTCGGAGAATGTTTCTGGAGGTGGGTGGCCGATTACTGAACTGCAGGATTGACTGAGAATTAATCATCCTGAATAGATGCCTAGATGCAAAAATCCTTATAGAAACCCATTGATTCACGTAATCAGAGATGCTTCGCTCAATGTTAATCAAACTGATATGCTTTTGTAGGGAGAAATCATTAATCGGCCGGGGTGGCCGATGACTGACATCCTTCTCAAAACGTGTACTTCAGTTATCGGCCACAACTAATCATTATAGGTGTATTAAATTCCATGTCCCCAGAATGATTTATTTACCGGTATGTAAATTATTATTCCCGAAACATTTTACATGTAGATAAATTATAGTCCAGTAATAAATGACAATGGACCCGGACATTTTAAGTAACAACCAGCTTTTTGCCCAGAACTCTTCCATTGTATCTAAATTAAGCCCACAAAAAATTCCCCATGAATCCCAATTGGGTAAAATGCTTTTTTAGCAAAAATTAAAAATGGCCACCAAAATGGCTGAAAATTATACATTTCTAGATAGTTCAGTTACTATATAAGCTAGAGTGGCGATTGACGCCTCTAAAGTTAATGTCTTGGGGTCATGGAATTGAATTATGATATTATTTTTACAGAATAACACATGCTTATTATGGTAATTTATTCAAAATGGCGGAAAAACGTCAAAATGGCCGCCAAAATGGCCGAAAATTATACATTTCTAGATAGTTCATTTACCATATAAGCTAGAGTGGCGATTGACGCCTCTAAAGTTAATGTCTTGGGGTCATGGAATTGAATTATGATATTATTTTTACAGAATAACACATGCTTATTATGGTAATTTATTCACAATGGCGGAAAAACGTCAAAATGGCCGCCAAAATGGCCGCCAAAATGGCTGAAAATTGGACATTTCTAGATAGTTCAGTTATCATATAAGCTAGAGTGGCGATTGAAGCCTCTAAAGTTAATGTTTTGGGGTCAAGGAATTGAATTCTGATATTATTTTTACAGAATAACACATGCTTATTATGGTAATTTATTCATCATAATTCACCTGTCAGGATGGCAGATATAACTAAAATTAGATGCATAGAGTCAGCAAATTACGGCTGGCTCCACCAAGTAATATTCTGCTAAAGTTCAATGTGAGAATTTATACATTGCCCATCGCATTTGCAGTGTATGCTGCATGGAATTCCTCTCTTGGCACACGTACAAGATACACAACGCTCGCTCTTACAGGAGCATCACCTTCAATCTTGTATTCGAACTCTTCCTTTTTGATAATCGTTTGAAGATGACGCCATGCGCTTACTTGGTGATGTACACGTAGCGAGTGATAGTACATAGCTCTGCTGGTAGGTGGCATTCTCTCAAAAGGTACATATTTGGTTGATACCACATTTAAATAGCGCAGTTCATCGAGTCCTTCAGCATTGGTTCCCCCTATGTAAAAATTCTTTGCAAAATTTTCTCTTACCTTTAGAAGCACTTATTTAGGTGTTTCTGTGTCACCCAAGACCAGCGCATTTGCGCGTAACTGCTGTGATGACTGGAGCAATTTCATGAGCTTCAGTTTCCCCACGCCATACATTCCAGATGTTGTATCACAGCCTGACATAGCATGAGCAAATGGCAAACACATATACATCTCTCTCCCTAACACCTCCTTTGCAACTTTAATGGCAATGGTATGTTGTCTGGTCTGCATATAAACATGTTTCCCATAATTTGTGTGGTGGATCAACATTATCAGAATGTCTGTATCATCAGCAACAACAACAACAACAACAACAACAACAACAACAACATTTTCATATGTTTTTGCCAATTCCATTGCCTTCTTAACTATGCAGACATCAGCATCACCCTCTTCACCAGCATGCTCTACATGGATGCCTGCCTTCTGAAGGTGCTGAGATAATAATTTGATCAAACCCTGCTTGTTCTTTTTGTTTCCAAGAAATACCTTCTTGTCTCCAGGTATTGGTGTTTTCATCTCCACAACAACATCTGGGAACATTTTCTCCTTTCGCCGTCACTTTTGTTCCTGATCTTTTGTTGTTGCCACTTCATAGCTGTCAAACTCTACCCAAAGAGGAAGACCATATGAAGAATGGGAGACAACAGAGGACACATATGTATCACAAACATCCTCCATAGTGCCAGTCTTGGCCCAAACCAGTTTGTGCAAAAGAGCACATCCATCAAGCACTTTAGCTGCTGGTCCAACTGTCTCTGATGTGATTTCTGTATCCATCTCAAGTATACATTTAGCCATATCCGCCTTATTTGCTTTCCTCATACTCCCATCATCTTTGAACAGTGCAGGCGATACAGTTGCAAGTTCATGTGAAAACACACTTTTGTCAGGAGGGCAACCATTGACATATGACATGGACACAAATCGATGGTACAGATCTTGTTTGTGATGACATTCGGACTTCATCACCAGATATATTGAGGGGCTTTCGCATGGCAGCAAATGTTTTAGCTTATTCTACCCTCTTAAACTTTACATCGCCAAATTTCTTCTTATTCAGTTTTTCTTGGATTGTGGTCCCAATTTGTAGGGCATTATCTACATTGACGCGCTCATCAGCTACTACTCCAGTTGCAATGTTCATGAGCTAACTTTCTTGGCCAGATCTGAATGGGTTGTTCCTTAAAAGGAATTGCTTGAAGGTTTCCATGTCTTCCGAATCCTTTCTAGGGTTTCCTGGATGCATCTCTTTGTGTTGTTCTGACCAGGACACAGTAAACTTACTGGTAAGGCAACGTAGAGCATCAGTGTACATAGCAACAACATGTGCAGTGAGTAACCAAATGTTTCTTGCAGTCTTTGTGGGTAATATTGATGAGTCCACCTACAGTCTTCCCTGATCTCATCAGTGATTGTTCTATGGTCATATCTGACCAGGTTCCACTCCAGAATCGGGGTTTCTTCCTTCTTATCGCGAATTCTCCATTTTGTATTGGTTCTTCCAAACATTCACATAAATTCTGACAATCTTGAAGATACAACCGGCAACATTTTGCATAGTTGTTGTGACCTGCAGCTGCTAGGAAAGGTAACATTCTCTCTATAGCTAAAAGATGTAACTTCCAGCAACCCGTTCTTTCAGCTCTAATGAAAAGCATTGTAATTTCAACCATGCCCATAAACATTAGCCATAGCTTTGCCGTTCGGTTGGATTCATGAGATTCTTTTTTTCTAATCACTTCTTCATGCAGCTGAATCAGATCTTTATTTGCAGTTATTTCATCCAAGCAGATTTCAGCAGCTAATACGGAGCTGTAGAATGTTTTCAAACGTGACCAAATGTTATCACTTTCCACAGGTTCCTCATTAACAGTATAGTGATCTTCACAGCCACTACCTGGCATAGGAGTTGTTTGGAAATTGCTTTCACTATTCTGATTTCTATCTGACATATTAACCTGATGATGATCATCATCATTGTCAATCATGTCCACACAATCTGATGCTTCATTATCAGTGTCCATACGCCGTCTACATCTACATTCTGAACACCACTGCTCGATTGTTCTGCTAGTTCTTCTGACAAGTCAGTGTTCACAGCATCGCTAACTTCAGGCTCAAATAATAATAGATGAAGTGCTGCATTTGTTAAAAGGCATGCTCTTAGCGTTTTAGTATAAGATTTGCCCTCCACCATTTTAGGTAAGGAGTTTTTGGCATACACTGTACCCCACAACTCTTCAATACCACTGTCCTCCATTAGTTTACACCCTGCACCAAGGAAAGACATAAGTAAATGGAATCCTCCCAGCCGCAAGAACATGTTCTTAAATTCATTCTGATTGTCTTGCTTGATTTTGCAAGCACTCAAATACAATGGTTGGTCAAAGGTAAGTGTTGCACAGCACATTCCGACTTTCATGGCCTGCTGTTTTACATATACCATATTACTATAAACAGCTTCATCTGTTGAAGGGTTCAAAGGTACCATAGGGTTGAACACCACATTTGTGCAGCAGTACTCTCCTTTACTTATGTCTGACATGAACCCCTGCCAGGTTGGTGGACTCGGTGAAAGCCTACTCGATAACAGCCACAGGGTATCCATGATTTGACATTTACGTGTGGAAATATCTGTAGTGCTAAGAGTTCCTATCTTAACATCAGACATGCATGATTTCAAAGGACGATTGTAGCATTTGATGATTGAACTGAAGTTCCCATCTTGCATTATATCTGCTGAAGAAGGATTCTGTCTAACAACTGGTTCTGGTGTACGCTCACATGAAGTCTCAGTTTGACATGCAATTATACCCATTACATGTGTGGTATGATGCCCTGATTTGGTATCTTCATTATTGTCAAAGTTGTCAGCTACCCACTGACAGAAACCGCCCCCTTTGCTGACTTCAACTAGACCGGATATTAATGAATCCACTCGCTTTCCAACAGCTGCACTCTTTTCAAACTGCAGAATCTGAGTATACGATATACATAGACCTAAGGATGACAGAACCTCAATGAGTACCCTTGATCGTGTTGTCTGCTTGATAAAGAGACCAACTGATAACATAAGAGGTGATATGTATGATTGTTGGCCTGTTGCCTGCATGAGGATGTGGCACAATGAAGTTATCAGAAGTTGCTTCTTCATGTTGGCTGATTCAATTCTTGATTCTGAGAAAAGGTTAGCAACAAGGGTGTGGAGTGAGTCTGGAATGGACTTTTCTAATTCACTCAATTCAAATTCTGATTGACTTGGATAAGTATCATTATCATGTTCTATATTCAGGATATCTTCTCTAATTTTTGCACCTATCAGTTTTGTCTGTTTTAAGGTTTCTTCACTGCCTCCTAGGTTGTCTGCATCAATATATGACTGATGTAAAATGTTATCTGCAGCAGCTCTGAATGTAAGCATGTTAATTTTCCCTTCATTTTGTGCAACGCATACACATTCAGCAAACTGCTTCACAAGGCGACGTTTCAGATGCTTCTCTGTGTATGGCGGAACACCTTCTGGCAAGTATGTTGCGAGCTGATCTCTCAGATACTGAAGGAAGAAGTGACCCTGCATTTGCTCTGCTTGTTGTAACCAGTAACACAACTTGTTGAAAGCACAATCATTAATTTGTGTCAAGGTTTCTAGAATTGCCACCTGTTTTGTCAACACAATTCTCGCACCCTGGAACACCTTTTCCTAGCATAAATAATGTCATACAAGTTCGGTGATAATGAGCCTCTACAGCACGGAGATCTCCCGCAAAATGTATTCGTGCTTTTACATTTACTACTAGATTGTCGTGGCTATTGTCACATTTTTTCATTAGTGACTCTTGGATGAGACTTCATTTTTCTTTCCTTGATACAATCTCCACACTAGATATCTGAGATGCTAGGTCTGGATGGCGCTTGACATCATCAAAGTCAAGTTCCTTTGTACATATCAAGAAATGTGTTGGATAATCAAAAGGCTTGCTTTTCGTTTTCAAACGTAGTGTAACACCAGAACAATCTGGATCAGTGGAAGTTCTCTTTGGTTGTTTTCCTTTTGAATAATTTTTATAGCAATTTTCATGAACATAGTTCTGCTCAGTGGAAGATGTTTTCAACTGTATGTCATCACCTCGTTTCAATGAAACTTCATTTAGGGTGTGTGTCCCTTTAGCACCAAGTTCTCTGCCATTGACATGTATCTGTACATCTACATCGCAAATGATACGGCATGTTCAGCCCGGCCATCGCTGTTTAGCCCGCACAAGCTTCACATTCAAATTAGCAAGCCAAAATGGGCGAATAGAAAATAACACACAGGCTATAAGATCAACAATGCGAGAAAGAAAAGAAAGCAAAGGTCATACAGTGTAAATCGTGGAATTGGAGAAAGTACGAGCATGAAACAAGAACAAGTGCAATCTGTGCTTGATCCGAGCAAAATCCGAGTTTTATTTCGTCTCGCAACTAGACAGCACGGACAATAATACCGAAATATATCAAACATGCAATATAAACTCGAGGGAAAGGAAAGGGATATTAAATCAGGCGCAACCTGGGGTTCATATGGCATATATTCAACTTTTACTATGTCTAACAAGCAGACGACAAACAAATTCAACCGTATAAAATATGTGGTTTATATAATTTACTTAAATTGCCGATTTCTAAAATTACCCCAGAACCTATATTTCTCAAAAAAGGCTAAAAAGGGTGCAGAAAGTTATCCACTGTTACCTTGGCATTTGACCGTTTGGCTCCAAATTTTGGAGACATGAATATGACTATGTGGACAACAGTCAAGCAATGATTCATCGAGGTATTCCCAGTGAGACGTGAGTAAGCAAATTTTGAAAAATGCTGCCGAAAATGCTTCAAAAAGAGATTTTAGGTCGCTGTGACCTTGACCTTTGATCTTTTCACGAAAAATTTGGCACATATGTTCGGAACGTAACTGCTAACCTCCCACCCAAATTTGGTTTAGATACTCCCAGTAGGACCAGAGTTATTAAAAGAATAGCTTATGAACCAACAAAAATCCGTTTTTAGAGGTCACCTCTTTGACCTTGAAATAACCTACTTTCCCCATGTGGGAATCGTGGGGAATTCTTTCTGCAGACACTATGGTATATATAGGCAACTTTGAAACAAAAATTTGCTTGTTACTTAAAATGTCCGAGTTCGACCAAAATCATGTCAATTCTTACTGGACTATTAATGATATAATGTAATATAAAGTCAGGTAGTGTGTACATAATAACATCGGGTTACTTTCGGAAAGAAATAAATGTACACAAAGGCATATAGAGACGCTTGAACATACAAAGTCCTATACCTCAATTTGAAGTAATAAAAACATATTGTAAGTGAAAGTACTTTCCTTGTAAGCTATCAGCAGCAGCTCACACTTAAGACAATATTCAACAGAATAACTGTTGTGGGAATGGAACGGCTGAATGTCTACCTGTATTTTCTGCCCCCTCTTCCACCACCCCCCCCCCCCCCCGCAGAATGGAATAATCCTATTTTGCCTTTTTCCGAACGCTACACATATCCTTCAACCTGCTGATGTGTCGGTATTTCGGCCATTGAAAGTGCAATGGAAAATTCATGTAAGAAAGTGGCAAACTCAAAATCCCGGGAAAGCTTTGTCTTGGGTTCATGTTGCACCATTACTTCAGTCTGTTATGGACAGTCTATCTAGCACAACCATTGCAAATGGTTTTAGAGCATGTGGATTGTTTCCTTTTAACACAGACGCGGTTGATTATTCAAAATGTATTGAGGCAGTAACACAAACTGAGAATAGCCGTGTGCTGAATGTAGAAACTTTCCACCAAGAAGCACATACTACAGACACTACGCAACATCAATTTCAAACAGCACTGACCGTCATTGAACATATGTTGAATGACGGGCACCCGCGAGATTTAGACAGTATTCTAGAAACTCTAAAGAGTAGAGTATCATCAGATCCATTCGAGCCCACACATTCGAATGATGAGAATCTGATTAAAGTTGTGACTGATCGTTCAATCCTTACTGAACAACCAGCTTCCGTGCTTACCGACAACGACTTGGGGGACGCAGATCTGCTAACCATCGATAGCTATGTTGCATTCGACTCTGCAGATGCTTTGACAAATATTGATGCAGCTTTATCAACTCTTGTTCAGTACGATGTTCTATCCGACACGGATATGCAGTTGCCCTTCACTGATGTCCTTATCGATCTCCCATTGCCTGGATACCAAGCAAATGAGGATATTTCAACAGGCGTCACCCAAGCGTCATCCACCACGTTGCTAGAGCCACCATCACACACACAGAAAACTCAGGATGAAAAGTATATGCAGTTGCCCATCACCGATGTCCTTATCAATCTCCCACTGCCTGGAGACCAAACAAATGAGGATATTTCATCAGGTGTCACCCAAGCGTCATCCAACACGTTGCTAGAGCCACCATCACACACAGAAAACTCAGAATGAGCAGGATAAAGGCCCTTCTGTTCCCACAGATATTCAATGTTTACTCCAACAAGTTGCAGATAATGAGACAGCACGTGCAGATAATGCTGTGGACAAAACACATGTTAATGACACTTTGCCCACACCAATCCAATCATCAGATCAGAACCACAACAGGAATCCAACTCCCAATGACTGTAAAACATCCCAGGGCAAAGGATTTTCACCAGCTTTTTCGAAGCATCTTTTCTGGCCAGGAAAAATATCTAATCCGAAGGCAAAGCAAAGCAAAGCAAAGAAACGCTTACCCTACACAGTGTCTTCTGCTGAATGGAAGAAGATGTATGCAGAGAATGAAAAAGAGACTCTCGATCGTCAAACGGCAAAAAAAGGCAATGGAGCTAAAAAAAAGTTAGCAGTTGTAAAGTCAGGGAAGAAGACGGTCCAAAGGTCGATAGGAGACCCACAAGTCAAGATATCAAATGATCAGTCTAAATCGTGTATGACTGTCCCTTCGTCCGTTCATTCAACTACTAGCAGCAATTCTTCGGCCCGTCCATCAATGTTAGCATCTGCAACACAAAATACCCACAAGTCATCTACAATTGTAGACGTTATGCGAGAGCCTAAGCGCAAGAGACTAATGCAACAAAAAGCTAGACCGAACAAAAAGGTTATCATTGATACAGAAGACACGCCATGCTTGTACTGCAAAGGCCTGTTCAGCCAGTCCAAACCTAAAGAAAACTGGATTCAATGCATGGCCTGCCAACTTTGGGCACATGAGTTATGTTCTGTCATTCCTGTGGATGGATCTTTCCTGTGTGCAAAGCCTGACTGACATCCAGCCACACGATAGAGTACATATCGGTGTCAAAGTTTCTATAGGGAAAATCATGCAGTTATTCTCAGTTTGTCCGTATGTAACAGCATAAATACATTTTCAAATGCGCGTCTTTATAAAAAAGAACAGATGTGCAAAATATTGTTGCAAACATGCAATAGATTGTTGTATGCGTTAATTACGTTCTTACTAAGTATTGGATGTAAAATATCAGACTTTATATTCTGCATTTCAGTTCTTGTGACGTGTATGTATTGGTATTGATTGATAAAACAATAAATCAAAGCAAACAAAATAAAACAATCATTGATATAATTTTATGCTCCCCTACACATTTCCTGGAACATGTATTGGCTTTTTGTCTGTCCATCTATAATTTCTAATCACAATATGGACTTATTATGTTCATATATTCAAGACTAGTATAAGCTTATGTGGGATTACAAAACCTATATGCTTCTAACAGATTATGGACAGTTTTGCCGATTTTGTCAAGAAAAATGTTCTATTTAGTACCGTAATTAGCAAGTGGCCAGTGAAATAATACGTGTATTAAAATTTTACAACCATTCCAAATAGTGTGTAAATTTCCAGTTTCGGTTTTCGGAGTTTTTGTGTATTTAGGTACCAGTTTCTAACAGGGATGTAAATCTGTCATTTCTATGGTGACAAGATGGTGATTTGATATATCAATGTCTATGATATGATAATGATACAACCGCCGCTAATATTGGAGTATGGCCTATAGCCTAACTTAATTTATAGTAGTAAATCTAGACATGGTGAAATTCTTTTTTTTCGTGATAACTGGTATTCATAGGCAACAGCAACGCCATTTTCGGAAACAAAACCTTGTATCACTGCTTTGTAAACTAGTAAATATGGTACTTAAAATAAAAATAAGGATTGTTTTGCGTACCATAAAACGATAAAATTGTCTTAGTTTTTACCAGAAAATATGGCCGTGTTTGGATGGGGAAGGTGAGTGAAAAAAAATCTATATAGATCTGAAATCAATATAAGCAGCCCATGCCACTTCAGTGCATCA
The DNA here is from genome assembly GCA_034401795.1 of Chaetoderma sp. LZ-2023a. Lineage (NCBI taxonomy): Eukaryota > Metazoa > Mollusca > Caudofoveata > Chaetodermatida > Chaetodermatidae > Chaetoderma > Chaetoderma sp. LZ-2023a. The sequence continues at coordinate 91,724,030 of CM067369.1, forward strand.
ATAGAAAAGAATGAGTGTTGCGTTGGTGAAATCAACATGCAGTGTTTGATAGAAACTGGCATATGTCGTTTGATGTCAAAACTGCACCAGTTTGTCTCATTTCTTTACTAGTTATGAGCATTTTTATGTACCCTGAAAAAAATAATCGTGAAAACACATGATTTTCGCACGCCAAATAACAAAGTAGGTAAAATAATTACTTATTTCTGCTACATTTTTATAAAATATTCAAATGATGTGTAAGAATTATGTATCTATACAAATAAAGATGTTTTGACGATGTCACCAAACAGCGGAGAGCATGAAAACGCAAACAATCAGCAATTGTTAGAAATAGAACCCTGTTAGAAACTGGCATATAAGCGGTAATATAGGAAACTGTAAACGAATCACTCGGTGCAGATGCACTATAATTGTAAGCCAAACTTAAAGCGAAACGAAAAAACCCCATCCATACCCACCCACAAACTCACAGATTCACACATACAACCTAACAAGACATCAAAAATTATTTACCTAGCGAACATTAATGCAAACAAGTGCATACAGTAATATACTAGTACTATCAACCCCGTACAAGAACAATTATCATAAATGTCTAAATTTGTTGTATTTGTTTTGTAGTTGTCTGTTAGGTAACTATCATGTCCGCATCATTCTCAGACAGCATACCTATCTGGAATCTATATCAATGAAATAACGTCCTTATTCTTTGAATTTCTAAAAAATTTTCTTGTGTGTGCATGCGTGTGTGTACACCCCCCGCCCCCCCCCCCCCCCATCCCCAGCAGTATAATAGGCAAAACCTTCGGCGGACAACCTGTTTTACCTGGTCCATCTGTTACTATTGAATACAAATCTTGAATCTTGTTACAGATGGGATATTGGCGAAAATCTTGGCATTATGCATTTCCAAATCCAAATCTAGAATTGTATCAAAATCACAATGACTTTGACCTTAGAAGTCTGAATGTATTTGGGCTGATGCGATTGGTTGACATAACTGAGATCATGCGTTAGTTCCAATAATTTGGCCAATTCTGAAATAAAGGCAAAATGATCTAAGCAGAAGAATCTACCGGCACCTGTTCGTCTGCATTTTATATAAGTCAAATGGGACAATTACCTTGAGCGTTGAACTCAATGGACCTTTCCATTTTTAGCTATTCCCCGCCCATCTCTAGCTAAGCTCCATCCACACCCACACCTCGCTCGTGTTCGGATCGATCGATCTCTGAACTCCCTGACTATTGATCTCAAGAAAACGATACAGATAAGCTATTGCAACAGCACCCAGTCAAATTGTTTCAAAATATTCAACAGCATGTTTATTAAATAGCAAAGAATTACAAAGACATGCAATTCACACAATGTGTCGGAGTATATGAGATTTGGTGATGGTCTATATGGAACCCTTTGTGACGTAATGAGGTTATTATGACGTCATACGAGGTCAGATGATGGGTGGATACTCTGGAAAGGTGAATTTTATACTAGAAAACATGTGTCCAAGTTTAGTCCCAGTAAGGCGAGTCATTGTCGAGATATAAGACGATATGTTGAGCTAAACGAAAAATTTAACCGTAAAAAGCAGTTATACCAAGTTCAAGCTGACCGTGAACTTTGATTTCATGAACTCAATTTAATTGTGCTCCATCCCTTTGATATAAGGAAACAGGTGTCCAAGTTTAGTCCCAATAGAGTGAACCAATCCTGAGATATAAGACGTTATGTTGAGCTAAACCAAAAACCTAACCATAAGAATAGTTTTATACCAAGGACACAGTGACCTGGAACTTTGACCTCATGACCTCAATATCATTGTGCTCAATCCCATTGATATAAGGAAGTGTGTCCAAATTTAGTCCAAAGAGGGTGAAGTCATGCCGATAAAACAATAAACCAAAAACCTAACCGTAAAAAAAATAGTTATATACTACGCTAAGTGACCTTGAACCGTGAACTTATGACCTCGCCATCATTGCGTTACATCCCCTTGAGATAAGGAAGCATACCGCCAAGTGTACTCCCAATAGGGTGAACTACCAAAGTCACAGTGACCTTGAACTTTGAGCTCATTACCTCGATATCATTGTGCTCCATCCGCTTGATATAAGGAAGCATGTGGGCAAGTTTAGTCCCAATAGACTGAAGCCATGCTGAGATTTAAGACGATATGTTGAGCCAAATGTAAAACTTAATAGTAAAAAGAAGTTTTATACCAAGGTCAGTGACCTTGACCTTTGGACTCAATAGTATTGTGCTTCATCCCTTGATATAAGGAAGCATGCGTCCACGTTTAGTCACAATAGGAAGAAGCCATGCTGAGATATAAGACGATATGTTGAGCTAAATGCAAAACTTAACCGTAAAAATTAGTTTTATACCAAGGTCAGTGACCTTGAACTTTGATCTCAATATTTTTATGCTCCATCCTCGTGATATAAGGAAGCATGTGTCCAAGCTTAGTCCAAATAGGGTGAAAACCATGCTGAGATATAAAGTTAATCGAGATTGGACGGCGACAAACAGACACACAAACGCACAGATGGAGTAATGGAAACCATCGATATATTGCCGAAAATTATAGTTTTTGCCAATAATAACCCATATGCCCTCATACCCAATGAATAACCATCTTTATCTTCCTTACCTCACTTCCCAATCTCCCTCACATCCTTTGCACCTCCCTCACTCACTCACCATTGTATCTATCGATCAATCTATAAATTCTCAAATGTGCAAGTTATCAATCCATTAATGGAGTATTATTTGATAAAATAATCAATCTATTATAATAAATATAATAAAATATAACTCATTATATGAGTGAGTGAGTGAGTGAGTGAGTAAGGGAGGGTGGGAGGGAGCAAACAAGCGAGCGGGGGTTGGGTGGGATGAGTTGATGGTGGGATGTGGGTGGGGGGGGGGGGGGAGATGGAGAGGTGAGTGAGCAGAGGTAGAGATGGTTATTCGCTATGTCTGTGCGCGTGTGTGTGGGCAGTTGTGAGGGTGAATGAGTTGTTAGGTTATTGGTTGGGTGCGAGGATGGGTGCTGTTGCGTGCATGGGTGGGTTGTGTCTGTGGGCGGACAGGTCTCAGGCTGGCCTGTGGTTGGGTGGCATTTATGGGTTTCAGGGTGTGTGCTGTGTGTGAGGGCGAGTGGGTTATTAGGTTATTGGTTGAATGTGAAATGTGAGCGTGGGTAGATCTGTGAGTGTGTGGTGGGTCTATGTATGGTTGGGATCTGTGGATGGGTTTGTGAAGACTTGGTCTGTGTCCGGGCATTAGTATATAAGTCCGGGTCCATGAAATAGTAAATAAGTACAGGTCCGGTAATTAGTACCTATTTTGGGTATGGGAAATAGTATGACCCCTCTGGATGGGAGATTCACCTCTTGCCCATTGGATAGCAGGCCGCCATCAGAAATGTGTGCCTCATATACTCCAATAGGATGTACATCGTTATCAGTCTGTTTCACTTTATCAAGATTCAAGATTCCAAATTATTTATTTCATGCTTAATATATTCTATCGTCGTTGCTGAAAGATCTTTAGGCCTAAATCTACCAGGTACACCCACACTGGTGCCCGTCATACCCATAGCGCCTAAAAAACAAGAGGCACTGTGACGCTCACCAGGACCATTAGCATTTAAACCATTTACATTTAAACAGACATGATGGATAATTTTGGAAAAATCCAAGATGGTCACCAAAAAATGACCAATTAAAATTCCCATTTCATCCTTGTGGTTTGGCCAATGACCATTGTTTGACCATGAATTAACCATGCCGGTTAAATGGCACATCAGTCAGACCCTTGTCGACCATGACCAACAAATTCCTCATAACCATGATAAAACCATGTTTGATGGTCGGCGACAGACCATGGTTTTACATGGTGAAACAGAACATGGTCAGACCATGGTCAACCATGATCTGACTGTGTTGCCATTTCACCTGAATGGTCAGACCATGGTCAAGCATTGTCTGAAGGTTGGTGCTATTTATCATGCATATTTGAAACCTTGGTCAGCAATCCAGCTCCACTCTTCTAAAAACGTGTACTGCGCTAGACTGTACAGCCTACAAAATTGTACTACTTTGGTCTTAGGCAAAATGCCGAGAAGCGATTACAACATTGTAAGCATTGTAATGAGTTATTGTAGTAATTATGAAGATAAAAAATATTGATCAAACTTTCTAGATATATAAGCCTATGACAATCTTGGAATGGTTAACTACAAGTGGCATTGTTTGAAATAAAGTGTATATAAGAATTCAGTGGTTCCACAAAATTTTCAAAAAAATCCAAGATGGCCTCCAACAAATCAACCAATCAAAATTCTGAATAGAATTACTAGAGACTACCACAATAGAATCCTTCCAGCCAATTCAACCTAGCGGTTAAGGAGATGCGTTTTGACAATTTCTTGTAAATCTTTTTATAAAATCTATGAAATTCACCCCGAAACTTGACAAAGCAAAATTCTGAATACAAGTCCTGGAGCATACCATGACAGGGTCATTCTAGCCAAATTTTGTCGAAATCTGTCAAGCTGCTAAGGAGAAGTGTTTTGACAATTTCCAGTACATTTTCCATAAAATCTAAGATTTTCAAACAAAAAAAATCTAAATTCTGAATAGAAGTTCTGGAGTCTACCCCGCTAGGGTCCTTCCAGCTAACTAGGGTTGAAGTTCCTCAAGCGGTTATTGGTGAGTATCGTTTTGACAATTTCAAGTAAATTTGTCATAAAATCAAATATTCTCAACAAAAAAATTTACCAATCAAATTAGGCTGAAATCCACCAAGCGGTTGTGAGAATCTCCGGTAAATTTTTCATAAAATCTAAGATTTTCATCCAAAAAATTTACCAATCAAAATTTTGCATACAAGTTCTGAATCCTCAACCACCACACACACGCACGCGCACACCACCACCACCCATAGCGGCTTTGCAGCCAAATTAGGTTGAAATCCGCCATGCAGTTAATGAGGTGTAACGTTTTTAAGAGCAAATCTTAATAACCGGCTGCACCGTCAGCCTTTAAGTAAAAGTTAACATCAGGCCAGCGCTTGATAGTCATCATGGCATAAGCTCACTTGGCCATTCTAGCAAGCTGAGCTAAAACAGTGAGTAGGCAGGAACAGATCGATCTACTGATGTGATCTTGCCCGCTTTACGAATATCTATACAACTGTTTTGATATTGAACTCTACAGTATGCTTATTCTTGAGAGTTATTCTCATCCACCTACATAGGCAAAACACCTTTTCAACTGAATCCATTGATTGATATAGGTCAGAAACTCATAATGAGGCCAATTCAGGAATCCATTTCCTCACTCAATCATATGGCATCATAATTACCTACGCGGCGTATATGTTGACGTCATAATCATAACGTCATGAATGATTCGATTAAGACTGTCTTTATCGCTTAATAGTCCGACACATTGTACGAATTGTATGTGTTTGCTATTTAAGAAACATGCTGTTGAATATTTTGAAACCAATTTGACTGGGCGCTGTTGCTGCCATAGGCATCAACAGCACCCAGATAAATTAGTTTCAAAATATTCAACAGCTATTTTGACTGGGCGCTGTTGCTGCCATAAGCATCAACAGCACCCAGTTAAATTAGTTTCAAAATATTCAACAGCTTACCTGTATAGTTTTCTAGAAATTGATAGTCAGGGAGTTCAGAGATTGATCGATCCCAACACGAACGAGGTGTGGGAGCTTAGATAGAGATGGGTGGGGCATAGCTAAAACTGGACAGGTCCATTCCAACTTAGCTAAGAGAGACAGGATAGCGCCCCACCCCATCCACTATGTGATTTTGTTATAATTTCCTTAGACTAGAGGAATGTGAATTTACAACACCAGCAGAAACAAACATGTATGATGTCGCAAGAGGAGTGACTGACAAAAAAATACGCAAACATGGGACCAAAAAAATAATGCAAAATATTATGCTAATCCAGATTAAACAGTATGCCATTGATGTGCGTGCGTGCGTGTGAGTGTGCGTGCGTGCTTGTGTGTGTGCATGCACATGTGTCACTATTAATATGGTATTTGTACTATCCAAAAACAACATATCTCATCAAATGATTAACAAGATTTGTACCTGTTTAATATCACCTGTACATCTGACAAAGGAAGTGTATGAATCAACATGTTTCTAACAATTATATACAACTTATATACCTATTTATAATAATTACATGCTCTATCTACACAATGGACCTTTCCAGTTTATCCATCCATCATATGATGTCATAATCAACTATGTGATGTGTAGGATGACGTTATAATCAATTACAGCATGAATGACTCAATTTAGTCCGTCTTACATGCTCAACAGTCCGACACATTGTTCGAATTGTACGTCTTTGATATTTACTAAACACGCTGATTTGACTAGGCGCTACAAAAACCCAAATCAAATTAGTTTCAAAATATTCAACAGCTTACATGTATAGTTTTCTGGAAATTGATAGTCAGGGAGTTCAGAGATTGATCGATCCCAACACGAGCGAGGTGTGGGTGGAGCTTAGCTAGAGATGGGCGGGGCATAGTTAAAACTGGAAAGGTCCCTTGTCCAGTATAATATAAGTGCATAGATTAAAGAACATTGCATTCTCAATATACAACTATTTTCACTCCTTAATAGTCAATAAAGTAAAAGGGATCTTCAGAAAGGTCCATTTGCATACTGATAAACATTTTTTGACAATTTACAACTGGAATTTTACACTTCTGGCAAAGCCATCTAGTACGCCATATTGACTGTAACGCGTACAAGTTTGCTAATAATGTATTATTCCAATTAATCAATAAATGATTGCATTTCCTGATTCGGTGTTATGCAGAACTCAAAAATGCCAATGGAATGATTTGGTCTGTTACGCATGCATCTGACGTTATAATCAAATATGTCACGTATTATCTAACATCGCAATGAAAATGATGTAGGTCTCACACTAAAGTAGTAAAGTCTGTCATAAATATGTCTGAATTGTATACCATTAGTGAATCTAGATCTTAATAAACATTCTGTTGAATATTTTGATATTAATTTGACTGGGAGCTGTTGTTGCCTATGGCAACAACAGCTCACAGCCAAATTAAGCTCAAAATATTCAACAGTTTATTTGTAAAGTTATCTTGATCGGTTTCTAAAGTTTTAAATCGATATCAAAGTGGGTGGAGCCTAGCTAGAAATGAGCGTGGAATAGCTGGAAATAGACTTCTTTATTCTAGAATAGCCAGTGTAAGGAATTATGGTGACTTTGGGAATAATGTTGATGGAAGGAAGACATTGTGGCATAAAACAGCGTCAGTATTTCATCACACAATTTTCAAAATAATCACCAGATATCAGTGTACTAGGAACCGAAATGATAAAGGTTTATAATTTAATAGTAGACAGGTCAATCAGACCTCACAGTGGATGTAACAAATGACATTATTAAAACAAAGTAGGACTAGGAAAATGAATTGAATTGTCTTGACAATTGAGATTATCTATAATGTAAGAATATTATTAGGGAGCAATGATTTATGTCTAACTTATTTTCAAAATATTCAAAAATGTTTCTGTATAAGCTTTATGAGATTGCTATATCAGAATTTTAGGATTGAAAAGGTTAATATTTAACAACTGACAACCAGTTCTGTTAATAATAAGAAATACTTTCAATATATTACTTAAATATTGAATTTTTCTTTTTCTTTTCTGATAAAAAAAAAGTAAAAGTGAAAGCTAAATGTTGGAAATACAGAACACACTAGGAAAATTAGACCCATTATCATGCCTTGTCACTGCACTTAAAGTTCTCATATATTTATAAAACATTGTTCAAATAAATCTGGGCGTATTTGTTAGTTTATGGTCACTTTAACTAGAAATGTGGACGCCATTTTAAATTTAGATTGCAGTCAGCGACAGGGGGTCAGTCACCAGCTAGATTCTGAACAGTAAGGACGTGCAACTAATTAGGTAATCTGTTAGCCTAGGCCGTGTATTTATAAATTTGCAATTCAAAACTACGCGATAGGTCTAAAATTATACACGAGTGCTTTTTCAATTAATCATTAGCCTTGTCAAATTAAAAATCAATGTGCTTGTTATATATTACATAGGTAAAGTTATCTTGTAATAAATATATCACAAAGTGATAAAAATAAGTCTTTTTCGTGCAGCCTTATATCAACATCACAGTATTGGCATTTGCGGTGAACGACACCGAGTGGCTCGCCGATTACGTACGTGGGTGCATGCACTTCGCTAGAACAGAACAATCAGAATCAAAACTGATATCCATGAAATAGACATCTAGGAATTTATACATTGCCATACGAATGTGATCAATGAGTTACAAAATACATTTTCTAGTTAGTTAATAGTTAGTTAATGTACCCATAAACTAAAAAATGCTCAAAATTTATTTGAAAAATGTCTATTATGAATATGAATGAGAACGTAACCGTTTAACGGTCAAGATGGCCAAAACCTGCCTCTGCAGTGGTCTTAAAGAATGTCCATTTACAGGCCAAGAGACTATTTTTGAAAATCTACCTCTAGAATGCCTGGCTCGATAACTGAGCCAATGATTCCAATGGTGAATTTTCAAAAATAGTCCTGACTTGGTCTGCAAATAGACATTCAATAAGCAAATATTGATTTTCTTGACCAAATTGGCCCATTAAGGGGTTTAACATGTATGGTCGATAAGGTGTACCAAGTTTCAAGGAAATCAATATAATGTAGTCATTTGCTAGCAAGCGAGAATAAATGCAAAATACTAGGCAATATTAATTAACCAATTAAACCATATAACTCTGATGTGAAACTTTTAAATTTTCAAAAAAAATTTAATAGAAGAAAAGGTGTTCATTTCTCATCAAATTTGGTGGAAGATGGTGCTGTCATAGACAGCAATATCGTCCAGCAAAATTGTTGAAAAATGCGCACCAGTTTCTTTGCTATTGACACAGTAAAAGATAGCATATTGACATCAGTGGTAAGGGTTCACAATCAAGCTGGATAAAAAAAACAACTTAGGCAGTGGTCTTCAGAAATTTCCAGTTAGAGAACCATACTATTTTTGTAACTTTACCACTGGAATCACTGGCCTGATAATCGATTCAAGTGATACATTTTCAAAAATACAAAAATAGTCTTCTAATGGTATGCAAATATACACATGCTACGAGAAAATAGAAGTTTTCTTGAAGAAATTGGAGGGTAAAGGATTAATTAACCTAACATAAGGCATACACAATTTGAAGCAACTCAAACAAAATTCTATTTTTTATTGAATCGATAGCGAAGAATCTGATGTAGTTTTCAACAATTTGGTGGACGATGTTGCTGTCTACGACAGCACCATCTTCCACCAAATTTGTTGAAAAATGAACGCCATCTTTTTGTCATACGACTTGGTTTGAAAGGGCTAATTATCCTTGAACATGCTATAATTACTGCATTCAAAATGGGTAAAAAATGAGAACCTGTTTTGATCAATCATTATCATAATCACCACACTCTCCAGAAACCCTCAATGTTTTATTACAAATGTCTTCTAACTCACTCAGCATTTGTCGTTCCAGTGGTAAAATTAAAAAAATAATTAGTATTCTCTTGGGCTGTAAGTAGGCATTCCGCAAGACCATAGCAGAGGATGCCAGAGACTAAACGAAATCACGGATTTCTTTTTTCACGAGAGAGTTGATACTTACCTCCCTAATACTCTTTGATATTGCTAAATATCGGCTTTCACTCAATAAAACACTCAGATTAAAAATGTTAGGTGCCCCTACTGGGCAGGGAGTCAGATGACAGTCAGGCGGATGCCAGCCCCACCACCGCGCATGTGCCGACTAGTACTTCCTCTGACTAATTTATTGGCTGACACACATGCAACATAATAAGAGCCTGAAGACCGAGCCTCAGTGGGGCGGAGAGGCCGAGTCTGTATTAGGGAGGTAAGTATCAACTCTCTCGTGAAAAAAGAAATCCGTGATTTCGTTTATTTCACTTCAAGAGTATACTTACCTCCCTAATACTCTTTGATATTGCCAGAATTCGTCAGTGAATTCGGCATGAGGGAGGCGAGGTCAAAAGACCAGCTCTTCCCTATGCGCTTTTCTGCAATTAAGGCACTTAAACTTCTGCAATTGTGTGGAAACACAATCAGGAATATAAAGGAAAACATCGGCTAACACAAACCGATGGCTGAGAGATGACCAAAATGACCTCTTGGGAGGAAGACTGAATGACCTCAATGTCCCATACGCTCTCAACGTACAAGTGCCATGTACTATAGGACATTAAACGAAAAGGCCTCATTTTCGTATACTCTCAATGATGAACCACATAAAAACACATACCATTACCATATTAATAATGAAGGGTCACGTGACATTACAAAAAACCATGGACAACACACACAAGACTCACCTTGTGGAAGATTGGTGCTGTCATCATCTCCCCATTGGTGAAGACTGATGCAGCCCATAAAGTATTCCATTGATTAAATGTGAAATATATAAAAAATGAGGATACATCAAAATATGTACACCTAGCATATTAGCTTTTCAAAATCGATACGGCGAGAGGATTCGAGGTGTCACGGAGATAATGGTCGGTAAAACTGGACTCACTGAGCTACTGACATAATGTCATCCACAGGTACCCCATTAAATAGGGCAGTGGAAGCCACCTCGGACACTGTGAGCCATGGCCATGTCAACTTGTTTACCTGTGGCGGTTTTATGGCAAAACTGAATACACTCTACAATCCACCTGGAAATGGTGTCCTTTGACGCCCTGCCACGGGGCTCAATATATGACAACCATAACGCTGTTGGGTCCGTCCGCCAATCTTGAGTACGTTGTTTGTACCGGATTAATGCTCGGACTGGACACCATAGTTTTGAATTAGGATCAAACCTAGTCAAAGCTGGTAAAATTATCGGTTGACCTGGATATTTCAGACTGGTTTTTAGCCATGAAATATATCCTGGGTATTAGCCTAAGGCCTTCCCCTGTAACCACAAAATGGTCTGCCTCGGCTGACAAGGCATGAATCTCACTCCTACGCCTAGCCGAGGCCGCAGCAATTAAAAATAGTTTTAAGCGTCAACATGTTCATAGAAATGGAGCTTAGTGGTTCAAACGGCCAATCAGCTAGCACCTGAAGCACTAGTGATAAACTCCAAGACGGAATCACTGGGGGATTCCTTGGTCTTAGATTGCCCATGCCTTTGATTAAAGTATTTAATGTATTTACTTCATCACTTCCCCTATTAGCCAAGCAAGGGATAACTGTCATTAAAGCCGACTTATAGCCAGCAATAGAGGTAGGCTTGAGGCTATAGGTATCATACAGGTGACAGAGGAAATCGGCTACTACCTGAATAGATGAATCCATTGGATTAATACATCTTTTTGAGCACCATTCTGCAAATCTGTTGATTTTATAATTATATGCTCTGGAGGTTGACCCCCTCCTGGCTTTTGCCATGAACATGGCTGCTTACTCAGAAAAGCCCTCCTTAATTCTAGATTCCTTGACAACATCCACGCAGTCAATTGGAACATTGACGGATTGTTGTGAAGGTTCTTGCCCTGGAAGATAATATTGTCCATCAGAGGCAGAGGAACCGGATTGCAGACCAGAAGGTCCAGCAGATCCGTATACCATGATCGGCTTGGCCAATTTGGGGCGATCAGAAGCACTTGGCACTCCTCCTGTCTGATTTTCTGAAGAATTTTTGGAATCAGGATTACTGGAGGGAATGCGTATGCATACATTCCCACTCAGCTGATAGCTAACGCATCTGTTGCGAAAGCGCTTGGATCTGGAATCGGAGAGACGTACGTCGTCATCTTCGCATTCTTCTTCATTGCGAATAAATCTATGTTGGGTTTCCCCCAGTGGTCGAACAGACGATCCGCCACACATTGATTTAGTTGCCATTCCGTAGGTAAAACACTCATCCTTCGGCTCAATGAGTCTGCTAACAGATTTAACCTTCCCGGAATATGAACTGCCTTCAAGGTAATCCTGTGATCCAGGCACCAACAAAGCAGTTTCCAAGTCATCATACAGAGACTGGGCGACTTCGTTCCGCCCTGGCAGTTTATGTAAGTCACTACTGTTGAGTTGTCTGATCGAATTAGAACACTCTTGCCCTGAACTTTCTGTAAGAAATGTTCCAGGCCCAGGACTACTGCTCTTAATTCCAGTAGATTGATATGTTCCATTGACTGTTCCAGATTCCAAAGCCCTGATATCGTGGATTCTTCCAGGCAAGCTCCCCACCCCTCCATCGATGCATCTGTATACATCGTTAACTGAGGGTGAGGAAGGGTTAACATTAGCCCTGCCAGGAGATTCTCTGTCTTCAACCACCATTGAAGGTGATGAATTAGAGGCTCCAACACTGACACGCTTGAGTCCAGTGAACCTGTACTCTGGGTCCATTGTGTCATGAGAAATAACTGTATCGGCCGCCTGCGTAAGGCCGCCTGAGGAATGACTGGTTCCAGAGAAACCATCAATCCCAGCATTCTCAGATAAACCCGTGCCAGGACATGACGACTGTTGCACACTGACTGTATTACTGAGATGAGTATCTGTACCCTCTCCTGAGTAGGATAAACATATCCTATCTCCAGATCGAAGAACATTCCCAGGTAAACAAACTTCTGGGATGGAGTCAGCTCTGATTTTTGAAAATTTAATATCCAGCCTAAATCTGTGAGAGTTTTCAAAACTATCTCCAGATTTGCTGATAAACTGTCCTGGTTGTGTGCTTTTAACATCCAGTCGTCTATGTACGTGTGAACTGCTATGTTTCTCCTGCGGAGGTATGCTGTTATCGCAAGAACCACCCTGGTGAAGACCCGAGGAGCCATAGAAATTCTGAAGGGTAACACCCTGAATTCCCACTGTCTGCCCTGGAATGCAAATCTCAGGAAGCGACGGAAACCCCTCGCTATTGGAATGTGGAAATAAGCATCCTTCAAATCTATTGAAGCTGTCCACATTCCCTTCTCCAACCCTGCCAACACCGATCTCACAGTTTCCATCTTGAAACTGGGTGTGTCTATGAACTTGTTCAATGGCTTGAGGTTGAAAATGGGTCTCCACCCTCCAGTGCTTTTCGTTACCAAGAACACGGTTGAATAGAAGCCCGGGCAATTTTGCGCCGGTTGAATTGCTTCCTTGTGTATGAGGGAATTTATTTCCTCCTCTATACACAACCGCTGATCTGGATCTCTTGGAATTTGAGTCCAGACCGGCACCAGAGACAGTCGTGATGGTGGGCCTGTTATCCAGTCAGGATGATACCCGACTGAAAGCCATCACAAGACTAAAGGGTCCTGAGTCAACCGTTCCCACTCTTGCATGTGGTTGGCCAATCGTCCTCCCACTGGTCCACCTAGGGAGAGAGGTGGACATAAGAAGCGCAAGTGGCACTGTCTCCTGGTGCAGATGCACTGGAGTAGCTCTTACTGTAGTAATCACCCTGTCAGGTACGATTACCACGACCAGAGGAGCCTGCGCCCCCCTCGCTGCTGGCCGAAGCGCACACGGCCGTGGCCGATGCTGCGCTGGTGGCTTGCCTCTGACCTGGCCACCGCCACCTCGAGCCTGCAGGGGATGAAATGCAGGGGGAGCTGCGCGAACGCGCTCTCTACAGAGCACTTCAAATTGCTCCCATAATGCCCTCTGGTTATTCACCAGGGTAACCGTCTCCTGGAGATGCCTACATCCCTCACCTCCAAATAGACCAGGACCTGTCATAGGCGTACGCAGCAGCCTATTATACAAATCCTGGGACGGGCACAAGTTATCAAGCGCAAACGTGCGCCTCGCCCGGACACTCCTGGTTACAGACTGGGTTAAACAGTCCAAAGCCAAGTTAATTCCATCTTGGATGGCTCTCTGGACAGTCACCGGACTAGGCTGACGTAATGCGGATGCCGTTACTACCCCTTGTAACAACTGTGAGACATGCGAAAGCGCTGCAATAGACGCCCTCGAACTCTCTTCCACATCACGTAACGCGGTGTTAGCCGAACGCAACACGTTCGAACACAGTGCTCCCGTGTCAGACCGGGAACCTGGCCGCGTATCTTCACCCAGCGCAGCACGGTCATCCGTGCTTGGCTTCGGTACTACACCGTATAGCTGATATTGATCAGCTGAAATGCGGCACCACTTTGCCACTTTGCGGGGGGGGGGGGGCCTTCGCTAAACGTCCATGTGCACTAATGGACGTCTCTGCCGCAGTGAACATATCAACAATATGATCAGCTAACGGCAAAGATGGCATAGCGGTAACAGTCGGTTTACCTGCCAGCCACGGGCGCTGGTCCCGTTGACTGGTCGACTGAACCAGATCTGGTCTGACGTTAATTAGCCACTGACAAGCTTCAGACCAGTCTTCCTCCGTGGCCACCTGTGAATGCTCTACAAGACGAAGGCCTTCGTCATCCTCCTGAGCAATCACAGGTGTGTATGTGGCTGGAGGAACTGATACGCCTGGCAATCCAGAGAAAGCATGCGGGCCTGAAAGAACAGGCATGCTAAACCGACTGGCTTGACCAGGAGCAGGTGCCGTGGCATTGCGTGGGGAAAATTTCGCCACACCACGGCCCTCGCCAACAGCTGCTACACCATCGGCAAGCCGAGGTATGCAGTTAAACAGGCCATCAGATCCAGCCCGGGCTACCTTCTGCGCCGTGAACACTACTCCTGCGTGAGTAGTACCGTGGACAATGTCGCCCGTGTTCCCCGCGAGGGGTGCACGTACGTCAATGTCCATGGCCACGGCGCTAGAAGGAGAACCCAGCAGATAATCCTCTTCTTCCTGGCCAGAAAGATTAGACTCCAGGTTAGCAATGAATGCTAACCCGGACTGGCCAGGAGAGGTACCATAGGAGGAACTGGTACCTGCAGGGTGCGGATAATCCTGGCCTGATATGCAGGCAGGTTCCAGCGACACCTGACCACGAACAACCGGCACGGCAAGCCTGCTGCCAGTGTTTTTACCATGGATTTATCCCTCTATTAGGGCCACCTCTGAATCATGATCGAAAACTGATAGGTCCCTAAATAGCACTGATTCAGAGGCGGGGATTATCTGCTCCGGAGCAGATGAAGAGGACAACGAAAGATTTGGACCAGGAAGCATGCCACGAAGCAACTCTGGGACCAAATCTTTAATTGTCCTCTTCATCTCTCCCATCATCTCAATACGGAAGGCCTCCATATCTATAGCGGACGAGGCCTTCCTCTTACCCTTCTTACCAGAAGCCTCTTTCTTACTCTTCCTCTCTTCCTCTGGAGCCTTCAAAAATAGGAAGTTAAATCGATCCGAAACAAAACCTCCAGGTGTAAGGTCGAATTGTAATCATATCCAGAACATCCTAACTAGACCGGATAGTTTATACAGACTATACAAACATCAGATAAACAATGATAAATGGCAGTAAGATTTTATAAATATTGTCAAATATAATTGAAATGCCTCATATCATAACTAGAGTACCTGAGTCTTTAGCATAGACAAACCATCTGATCTGATGAACTGGACGCTCCACCAACCTTATGACCTCTCCACCTTAGGGGGAAGGAAGTGGATTGAGAGGGCAAAGTGAGAAGACCTTCATCCGAGGCCTCCAACTCACTGGGAAAAGATTTTTGGTTAGATAACCTAACAATGTTAGTAGGAAATGGAACCTTGGTGGAGAGAAAAACAAACTCTCTGAAGATGTGATGTCCTAACACTCCTAGGTAGATACCTGTGGACATAAACACAAAGAGAGATTAGTATTTCATAGCGCCATTTCGAAATAAACTAGTTATTTTAGGCGCTTATCATGATAAACGCGAGTCCCGGAAACACATTACACCGGGAAAAACTCGCTAAATTATAATAGAAGTCACCTGATGGCTAGGTCCTGGGCGCTCCTCTGGAGTAGTAACACGTTCTGCCATCTTAATCCAGGTGAAATAGAACTTCTACACAGCCAAAACTTTCAGAAATTAAGGAAAAGCCTATGTAAACATGAGTTGTCTCTCAGCCAATAAATTAGCAAAGAGGAAGTACTAGTCGGCGCATGCGCGGTGGTGGGGCTGGCATCCGCCTGACTGTCATCTGACTCCCTGCCCAGTAGGGGCACCTAACTTTTTTAATCTGAGTGTTTTATTGAGTGAAAGCCGATATTTAGCAATATCAAAGAGTATTAGGGAGGTAAGTATACTCTTGAAGTGAAAACACCAGCACAGAGAGCCTTGGAATTCGCCCTACTCAAGAGCCAGCAAATACAGAGCCATGAGAGGACGTCATTGCATAAATCTGCTAAGCATACTACGAGGTGACCTCAAGAAAGCAGGATTAGGTACACTCAAGTCAAGAATGGAACTGAGGAAGCTAAGGATTTTGGCTGAGGACAACATACTGGGCAAAAGCGAAGAAGGACTGATTGCAGCTGTAGGATGTTTCTACTACTACAGCCACAGAATACAGTAATCATACATACATAGCAGAGGGTGCTTTTTACCCAGGTTGACCAGTAATATGTTAACGTGAAAGAAACCGGGATAAACTCTGCCGATAGATAGAGGATCTGGAACGAGGTCAGATTTAATATTATTATTATCAACCGAGTTGAAAATTAACAAATTGCATGAGCTTTAGCAAGTGTAAAATGATATTTTTCTACAAGGTTGATAATAATGATATTAAATGTGATCGAGTTTGAGAATCTATTTATCATACAAACTGATACTTTGATAAATTTTTCAATAAAGTCGATCCCGGAACTTGGTTGAACGCGCCATTTTGTACTGTTCATTTTCGTCGCCATGACGCATCACCTGCGAAGAGTTCTGACCAATGCGCCACAAAGAATGACAAACAAAATATCTGACCAATGCGCCACAAAAAATGACAAACAAAATATCGCTATTTCAGGCTTGAAATTACTTTTAATCCAAATTTTTGCGTCCATCACGCAAATTTACAAAAGTATTTCACAACTATGTAATACAAGAATTACAAAATTTAAATCAACAACAATGTATCATGTCATGTTTAAATTTCCACCATTGTTGTTGGTAGGCCAGTGTCACCGGGCATCTGGGAATATGTAACCTGAATGAAAATATTACTTACATGTTATCTAACTAATGAAAATCTCATTGATTAGTACACATGTGTTCATTTTGAGAAACATGAAACAAACTGAAAACCCAGTTTATATGGGCCGCGTTTTGACGACTGACAGCATCAGTGAATTTCACGAAACCGGTTCATGCCTGGTGCCCCATACCCTTCCTCTGGCCTATATACAGCAGGGTACTAGGCACAAACTGGGTTTGTGGAACCACTGACGCAGTCAGTCGCCAAAACGAGCCCATGATGAACTCCAATAAAAATGTAGCACATACACGTGTTACATCATCTTTTGGCCACAATATACAGATGGTCCTATAAACAGGTTTCACTGTAGTGCCACTGTGGTCAATAATCCATATGTTGAATAACATTAGTATTTACAGCCCTTCATAAATGCCCCGAAGTCTGAAGTTTCTGGACGTATTGATATATCTTGAGGGCGGGACCAAGTTTGAGTGACAGACCAGTTAGAACATCACTGCGTTTCATCAGAAGGAGGGATTTGCCATCGATTTCCTGTAAATACAATTAACAATGGATAGATCTGACATGTCACTCAAGTATATGATATCATAATGAATTACGTTATATGTAGGCTGATGTCACAATCAAACTGAGTAATGTATGATGTATCTAGGTCCGTTATGAACATTAACTAGTTTCTCAAGTTGTATGAATTGTATGTTTTCACTATTTAATAACCATTCTGTTGAACATTTTGAAACTAATTTGACTGGGCACTGTTGCTGCCATAAGCAGCAACAGCACCCAGTCAAATTAGGTTAGAAATAGTCAACAGGTTGCCTGGATAGTTACCTTGAAATTGGAATTCTGGAAATTCATGAGTCGAGGTATAAAAATCGATCCCAAAATGTACAAAGCATGGGCAGAGCTTAGCTAGAAATAGACGGGGAATATCGAGAAATGGATTCCTCTATTAGCAATAGATAAAAAAGGGTTAGATGGTATGTCAACTAATTTGAATTGTTATCAGCATAATATCATGAATTAATTTTTAAGGATCCAATAGCAGAAAGTTCAGTGTAGATTTTTATTTAAAATAATGACATTGTAGTCATGCAGCAAACAGCTTACACCAACATTGTCTTTAGTATGAAAAAGAGCAACCCGAGATTGTAGACTCTCCACAACTCTTTTTGTCACATTTTAAACAAACATTCATTATGGATTATAACGAAAATTGTTGGATGATCTGACCTTTTCTTGTGTTAATATTTGAGAGAAATTGGACCAGCATTTACTGAGATATTCATGGGGTGTTTTTTTTACCAGTATCGCTAGATGCAAGAGTAAATGCAAGTATGGAGTGCTTCTTGTTGTTGTTCTTAAGACATTTAAAAAATAATTCTGGATCTACTGGACGGGTCTTCTCCAACGTTGGAGATAAGTATGCCCCATGCGGGTCACTACCAGGTATGCCAATTTTGAGTTTAAAAGCTAAAATGCTTTCGGCAACAGTTTTCAAACTAGACATTTTACACGTTCTTCAATAACTCTGGTTGTACTGGTGCAATCTCCTCCAAACATTGGCGGAACCTTGCCGATGGGGTCCCGAACAAGTATGGCAATGTTGTGCCCAAATGATTAGAAGGCAACAGCATCAACTTTCAGCAACATTGTTTTCAAAATAAGACATTTTTAAAGGATTTTTCAATAAGTCTAATTGAGTGTGTTTGTCTGTGGTGTTCCGAAGATGTATGCCAATTTTGTGGTCAAAAACTAAAATGCAACAGCAACACCTTTCAGCAAGATTGTTTCCAAAATAGAGACTGTTGACCGGCCTGCGAAGCTGATATTACATTATCTTACCTGTTCCTGGAATGCCTCTGCCTGATCCGAAAAACCGACTGAACGGAAGAACATTACAACATCGTCGATAGTCCAATCTGATGCATCCGGCGCATCATGCTCCACAGTTTTCAGATTTCTCTGCAATGACCCATCGTTATTACCATGACTGTAACAGAGACATGATGGTATGAAGACGGCTCAATGGAGAATCGGAAGAGGTAATCAAACCAATATTATAGCAAGCAATTTCATAAATGCTGAAACAATTTTACCAAGAATACTGTAAATTAAAATTATTAAAAAATGTGTTTCGCAACAAGTTAGTATAAACAAATATTTTTATTTCACAAAGACTCTCTTAAAAAGAATCAATTGATATTTTTTTCTTCACCCTAGTCATGTTAGGATGGTAGGATGGTTAACATGGTAGGATGATCGAAATATTTGCTATCAATGGATTTCTGCTTCAAGAGGGTCTCAGAGACTCAGAAAAACTAAATTTACCAACTTGAGCGTGTATGTACACATGCACATCTACATATAACCATACCTAAGAGCATTTTGCATGGGCGTGCAGGCGTGGGTGTCCATCCTCATTAGCAATATATACGTGAAACCAAGCATGAATTCAAAATTAGAGTACAGGAACACTTCAGGGATATAGGACACTAGACGGACTCACGAGTAGCCTGCCACTCCAACTTTCCTAATCATAGATAGAAACACATGTCCTAATGCATTACACATGTTTTGAGAGGTGACCCCAATGCGGACACTAACACCCCAAAAAAGGAGAATGAATGCCTACTGGATACACTTAGTCCACACAATGGAGCTTACTGGCATCAACCATATTGGATAAAGCCTCATAACAAGGCTCCATCACTCTCATCCCCACCCTCGCGACTTTACTAAGAACCCCTTTAAATATGAAGTCTGGTTACCCTAAGTCTGTATCAGAGTTAAATAGAACAGATAACCAAAACTACCAACAATGCTGTTCCGCAGTGATGACATAAGCTCTTCTGTTCTTCAAACAAGCACTTTAAAAATGACTGCGCAGACGAATAGACCATAATCAAGTTCATGGCCTGTATACCTACCCATTGAGTGGCTTTACATCATCCGTCGGCGACTCACATGGTGTTGGCAAGAATGATGCACTTGGACTAGCTGAAGTAAGGAAAGAATTAATACAATATGACCATCAACATTACAGTTCATAAATAAGTTAACATGTTTGCAAAACAAAATAAAATGTACTGTTGAATATTTTGAATATAATTGTATTGGAACACTTTGCTGCATCGGACAATGTAAGAACATTTCTTACTAACTAACATGTTTTTGTTTTGGAAAATTTTACATTATTTCTGAGCTGTACTGTATACTAGCCATGCATAGATATACAGATCTATGTATATAAGATAGAAACAACTCATTTCATTGGCTCTAAATGATTTTAAACCAATGGGGGAATCCAGTTTTAGTTATGCTCCACCCATATTTAGCTAAGCTCCACCCACTCTTTGGGATCAATCAATCCCTGCACTCTGGATCTCAATTTCCAGAAAATTATACAGGTAAGCTGTTGTTCTGGCAGCAACAGTGCCCAGTTAAATTAGTTTCAAAACATTGAACAGAATGTCTGTTAAATTGTAAATCCACGAAAGACATAGGCCTACAATTCGTACCCCCTTCAGTGACATACTTTTCGAGTTTTGTGATGATGCTATATCATATTGATTGTGACATGTGATGTACTTTGAAGTCATAAGTGGATATAACTCAATTAAAAATTGACAGAAATGCCTGAATCTCAAAATTGATCGGTAACTTCTCATAACAAAAAAATTAATAAATGTACCAATATTCTGTTGAATATGTTGAAGGAGAGTGAAAATGTGTGATGAAAATCAACTGTGACAGACAGATGGAGAGCAATCATATAATTCCCCTTCCCTAGTTTTACAGGTAGAGAACTAATAAAACAATGTACCAAGTTTCAGTTGAACAAAGAAGGCTGGAAAGCTCATATTTTGTGTATTTCATAAGTTGAAAGGGGGCATAAGGTCATACAAATTTACGAAAAAGTTTTGAAACTCGAATGTGATCTGTAACCTCTCATAACAAAGCAATCTACCCAGGATCAGTTGAATATGTTGAAAGAGTGTGAAAAACTGAAATTTTCGTATTTCATATTTCTAAAAGGTGTGTAACTCCATCAAAAACAGGTGAAAAGGTCTGAAACTCGAATTTGCTGTTACCTCCTGATTTCCAGTTAAATATCTTGAAGGAGCGCGAAAGACACTGTGGAAAAACCAACTGTGACAGACAGATGGACAGAAAGTAAATCGATAGTCATCCCAACCCCTCCTGGTTTTATACATGCAGTAATATTGCGTGTTTGTCTGTTAACCCTTACCACTCTGGTGTCAATATGCTCTATTTTACTGTGGCAATAGCAAATACACTGGTGTACATTTCTCAACAATTTTGGTGGACGATGTTGCATCTTCCATCAAATTTGTTGAAAAATTAATACATCAGTTCATCTTTCAATTTAATTTGAAAATTAAAATATTTGACATCAGAGCGGTAAGGGTTAATGCTACATTGATCCGTTAATATTTGGTCAGGAAAATGACACTATTTGCCTCGTGAATGTCCATTTACAGGTTAACAGAAGGGTATTTTTTAAAGTTACCACTGGAATTGACTGTCTGGGTTATCGAGCCAGTTATTCAAGTGTTACATTTTCAAAAATACACTTTTCCGTTAAAGGGTTAATATATTGACTATAGATATACCATACCTGACTGTGATGAGTTGTTGTTGTTGACTTCTCCATTTAATTCAACTTTAATCTTCATCATGTTTTCTAATATACATTTTCCACACACCCATTTTCCTGAAAGAAATTAATATTTTTGATATGATGCGAGCCTTAAATTAGTTCTAGATATAATGTCTAGCTTGAAGGCAATCATACACGCAGAAAGCTGGTGCATATATTTGTTTCATGAAGGATCAGTAGCGTATTACAGCAGGAGCAATGGGATATTTACATATTTACCCATCCACCGTTCTTACTCAGTGTCCAATTTTTTGTACCCAAAATGTTGAGTGAATGATGTTTTATGCAGTTTCTTTTTTACAAACGAAAACAGCTGTCTGGACAAGACGGTTCACGCTTGTGTTACAGTTCATTATTATTGATTATCTTCTAGATGCTCTCAGATGTCATATCCTACATTTCCATAATTATACCTTCAGTTACCTGTTATTATGTTTTATACTTTTACCCATTTAGTTTACTTGAACGGATGACTCCAGCTTTAGATATACCTCGCCCATCTTTAGCCAAGCTCCACCCACGCTTCGCCCGTGTTGGGATCGATCGATCTCTGAACTCCCTGACTCCAGAAAACTATACTGGTAACAGCATGTTTATTAGATAGTAAAGCCATAGTCAATCATCAAATTAAGCGTTTGTGATGAACTTATCTATGTGATTCATGACATAATTGATTATGATGTCATCCTACACATCACATAGTTGATTATGACATCATATGATTGATGGATAAACTGGAATCGTCCATTTTTAACTGGCAAAAGAAATTTAGTGACCAAAAAATGGAATTAAATGTCTAAAATAGAATAATTTACCATCCAACTCATGGATCAGATGTAACCATGGAAATGCATAAGTTGCCATCTATGAGAATCTAGATTTCAAAATTTCCCATGAGAGAACACCCTGGAAACACTTTCATGTTTGGCTCTCACTTTACCCCAGAACCAAAACATTCTTTGTCCCCATTCTATGCCAATGCATTCACTAGACCATTCATCTCGAATCTGAAGACACTTGATTAAGGTATTTATTAATCAAGTTCAAGTTCAAGATTATTTATTTTTATATAAAATATACATTTACAGTTTCACAACAGGTAGTCCACCAAAGGCAGAGCCTATGTGGCAGTGGACCCCTACATATAACATATAACAACAATATAGGACATAAGAATACTGAATACATACGGTTAACATCCTATATATACATATCATTAACTGTCTCGCTGCCAAGCCTCTGCAGTCTACATTTTCCGTGGAGCCTAACTCAGGGTATGCTGAGTACCTCTAAAACAATTTGACAGAAAGTTGTCGGTGGCTAAGCCACCAGCAACTTTAAGTCAAATTGTTTCTAAAATACTCAATACAGGATTATTCTGAAAACATTTGGAGACAGCATCAACTTTTAGTCAAATTGTTTTCAGAGACAATCGAGTCTAACCATAGAACGTAATAAGCTTTTACCACAAAATATATAACAATGTTATTTTAAAATGTAATATCTCTAGCTCATTCTACTAGTCTAGGGGAAGTAATCACTGTATATGAGAAAATATAATTGTTGCTTACCTCCCTTAAGTGTTATTTGTTCTTGAAAATGTATTATGTATTATAATGTAGTATATTATTCATTGTTTTATTGTCGAGTTGAAACAGTGAATAATTCACGTAATTTCTTTTCATATTATCAAAATCAATGCTTGGGAGCAGCTTTTGTTCCACACATCCTATAAAACTTTAACCGGCTTGCTGTTTCTAGGACATTGGTGTGTGTGCGTGCGTGCGTGCGTGCGTGCGTGCATGCATGCGTGTGTGAGTGCGTGTCAGTAAGATTAACATTGTGATAGCCGTTTAATGGTCAAAATTTGTCAACATGAAAAAATTTCCAGTGTGAATGTCCATTTGCATTTTTGTTTAAAAATGTACTACGGGAATGACTGGCTCAGTAATTGAACCAAGCAATGGAGGAGTCCAGTTTTAGATATGCCCCGCCCATCTCTAGCTAAACTACACCCACTCTTTGACCGTGTTGGAATCGATCGATCCATGCATACATTCTTTGAATCTCAATTTTCAGAAAACTATACAGATAAGCTGTTGAATATTTTGAAACTAATTTTACTGGGTGCTGTTGCTGTCTAGTCTATAACAGCGGCCAGTCAAATTCGTTTCAAAATATTCAACGGCATGTTTATTAAATAGTAAACACATACAATTCGTACAACATGGGCGTAGTCCATCATCAATCATGCATTCATGCATTCGAACTTATCTATGTCATTCATGATGTAATTCATTATGATGTCAGCATACATGTCACGTAGTTGATTATGAGGTCATATGATTGACTGAGAAACTGGATTCATGAATTCAGTGCTAAATCTTTAAAAAAAAAAGAACACTGCAGATGCTGCTTTTCCCGGCTTGAACACTAACAGGTTAAACACTGCAGATGCTGCTTTTCCCGGCTTGAACACTAACAGGTTAAACACTGCAGAGGCTGCTTTTCCCGGCTAGATCACTAACAGCTTAAACACTGCAGAGGCTGCTTCTCCCGGCATGATCAATAACAGGTTAAACACTGCAGAAGCTGCTTTTCCCGGCTTGAACACTAACAGGTTAAACACTGCAGAGGCTGCTTTTCCCAGCTTGATCACTAACAGCTTAAACACTGCAGATGCTGCTTTTCCCGGCTTGAACACTAACATGTTAAACACTGCAGATGCTGCTTTTCCCGGCTTGAACACTAACAGGTTAAACACTGCAGAGGCTGCTTTTCCCGGCTAGATCACTAACAGCTTAAACACTGCAGAGGCTGCTTTTCCCGGCATGATCACTAACAGGTTAAACACTGCAGAAGCTGCTTTTCCCGGCTTTAACACTAACTGAGGTTAAACCCTGCAGAGACTGCTTCTCCCGGCTTGAACACTAACAGGTTAAACACTGCAGAGGCTGCTTTTCCCGGCTTGATCACTAACAGCTTAAACACTGCAGAGGCTGCTTTTCCTGGCTTGATCACTAACAGTTTAAACACTGCAGAGGCTTCTTAAGTTCTTTTCCTGGCTTGAACACTAATAGGTTAAACCATGCAGAGGCTTCTTTTCCCGGCTTGAACACTAACAGGTTAAACACTGCAGAGACTGCTTTTACCAGCTTGTACACTAACAGGTTAAACACTGCAGAGGCTTCTTTTTCTGGCTTGAACACTTACAGGTTAAACACTGCAGATGCTTCTTTTCCCGGCTTGAACACTAACAGGTTAAACACTGCAGAGGCTGCTTTTACCAGCTTGTACACTAACAGGTTAAACACTGCAGAGGCTGTTTTACCAGGTTGTACACTAACAGGTTAAACACTGCAGATGCTTCTTTTCCCGGCTTGAACACTAACAGGTTAAACACTGCAGAGGCTGCTTTTACCAGCTTGTACACTAACAGGTTAAACACTGCAGAGGCTTCTTTTTCTGACTTGAACACTTACAGGTTAAACACTGCAGAGGCTGCTTTTCCCGGCTTGAACACTAACAGGTTAAACACTGCAGAGGCTGTTTTACCAGGTTGTACACTAACAGGTTAAACACTGCAGATGCTTCTTTTCCCGGCTTGAACACTAACAGGTTAAACACTGCAGAGGCTGCTTTTACCAGCTTGTACACTAACAGGTTAAACACTGCAGAGGCTGCTTTTACCAGCTTGTACACAACAGGTTAAACACTGCAGAGGCTTCTTTTCCCGGCTTGAACACTAACAGGTTAAACACTGTTTACCAGGTTGTACACTAACAGGTTAAACACTGCAGAGGCTTCTTTTCCCGGCTTGAACACTAACAGGTTAAACACTGCAGAAGCTGCTTTTCTCGGCTTGTACACTACCAGGTTAAACACTGCAGAGGCTTCTTTTCCCGGATTGAACACTAACAGGTTAAACACTGCAGAGGCTGCTTTTCTCGGCTTGAACACTAACAGGTTAAACACTGAAGAGGCTGCTTTTCTCGGCTAGAACACTAACAGGTTAAACAAGATCATTAGATGGCACTATAAATTGTCCCTAAAGACAGTTGGTCTCCTAATACAGGTTAGCTGCTGTAACTTCAGCGCGCTGGCCACAAGAAGTTGGTCTTGTGAGGATGTGCCACTTTGCATGTATATTTCTAGTTGAGCTAGTAACATATGTCTTTTGTGAGAAATAAGCAAAGCTTTAGTCAATGTAGCATTTTGAACCATTGATTTTTCATAGGCACACATACTTAAATGTGTGTGCACATGCGTGAACAAGCCAGGTGTGTGTGTGGTGTGTGGAGGGGGCGGGTGAGGGCTTGTGGGGCACTGGGGGGGGGGGGGGAATGGTGGGGTGTGTGTCATCCTTACCTAGTGGTTTATCTTGTATTGGTGGGTTGTGGCAGCTCATGTGATAGCCTTTATCACAAGCATCACAGAACAGCATTGCATCCTATGAGAAAAACGTAAGGAGATTTCAACTCATTTATATAAACCTATCATTGAAAGAACAAATTTAATTAAATTTGCTATATTTCTTCAACATTCATGATTTGGTTCATATTTACAAATATGATAACTGACATGCATTTTACATTTAACATGGTGATGCTAAAACATGTGACTTTCAAAGACAGGAACAGTTTCCCCCGCAATATTACTTTAACCCTTTCACCGATGAAGTCCCCATATCTCATTTTCAAACCCTACATGAAAACTGCTGAATATTTTGAACTTAATTTGACTGGAAGCAGTTGCTGCCTCAGCAATGGCTTCCAGTCGAATTAATATCAAAATATTCAACAGAATGAGTTTTATATCGCAAAGAATTTACTTTTTCAGGGATTTGTCTGTGAAATGGTTAACACCATTAGTGGTCAGGCCAGGTGAGAAACAGTTCAGCAGTGGTCTTGAGCAATCTCCATTTGTGGACAAAGAGAAGACTATTTAAAAAAATTTACCACTGTAGTGACTGATTTGATAAAAGAGCCAGTCATTCGAGTGTTACATTTTCAAGAATAATCTTTTCTTGGACTGCAAATTTACATTTTCTATGACAATACTGACATTTTTTTGGAATACATTTGACCATTTTGACCAAGGGTTTGACATGAGCATAAATCTTAGATTGACCAGCGCTCATCGCAGGCTCCCCAGCCAAAGCCTTATTTTAACCCTTTAATTGTCAAAATTTGGGAACCAAAGTTGAGATCTATGTTTATTGAATGTCCATTTATAGGCCTATTTTTGAATGGTTACCACTGAAATCATCAGTTCGCTTATCGAGCCAGTCCTTCAGTTGTAAATTGTCAAAATTAGTCCTCTCTTGAGCTGCAAATGGATACTTCCCAAGACAACTGCAGAGGTTATTTTCTGCTGGCCTGATCATTAGTCTTCATGAACCTTTGTCTTTCAAACTACAAAACACATTTTCTGTGTGGTGGATTTGAAATGGAAATACTGAGTGTTCAGTGATCAATCCTGGCATTAATCCCTTCACCGATGAATTCCCAATATCTCATTTTCAAAGTAACCATACAGGAAAAATGTTGAATATTTCTAAATTAATTTAACTAGCTGCTTGGGCAGCTATGGCTTTCAGCTAAATTAATTTCAAAATATTGAACCAAATAAGTTTTATATCATAAAGGATTTACTTTTTCACGGATTTGTCCTTGTAAAGGTTAATGGCCACGAAAATCAAAATCTTTGCTTGCTTATTGCCGATTGCACACCTATGGCTCAGGTACGCCTAAGTTACCAGCTGAGTGGGGATCAGGTAATTGCTGCTTAAACCTGACTTAAGCCGAGATCGACTGAGAAGGACTTCGCTTGCTGATTGGCAAACAGAGATTGGCTTATGTGAACTAAGCTCAAGCTCGACTTCGCTTCTGATTCAGTAATTTTCACTATGTCTTCTAAAGTAAAAATGCCTAATTTTACAGAGCAAGCTTGTATGGAGATGGGAAGGCATCATAGATGACGTAAAATAGCTACACCAGATCCACTTGCCTAATCCATATGATCGGATTATGATGCTGCTGCTGCTGCAACTGCTGATGATGATGATGATGATGCTGGTGGTGGTGGTGCATGTGGTTTGGGTAGGGTGGGTCCTAGTCATGTGCTCAGCCACAATAACGAATTGTTTTAAAAATTTTTAATAAAGTCAAATATGCTTCTATTGAGGGCATTGAAGGCATGTCATGTTTGGTAGCTGCAGCATCAGCAGCAGTATAGTAGTAGTAGTTGTAGTAGTAGTAGTAGTAGTAGTAGTAGTAGTAGTAGTATCGGCAGTAGCAGTCAATTGTAGTAAACAACATTAATTTGGCCCGTTAAAATGAAATAATTTGCCATTTACTACAGTGATCTTAGGTCTGAACATAGTCAATAGCAGGTTCAAATTTTACAGCACTCTGAGGGGGAAAACTTACTAAGCCAAGCCTGTGTGCAAGCGGGTGCAAAAACAGAGCTACGCTTAATCCCGAAATCACGTTGAGCGTGGATTGAGCTATACGTGCACAACCGGCCATTAGTGTATGCCCATTTGCATGCCATGAGAAGACTATTTTTGAGAATTTACTACTGGAATGACTGGATCGGTCATAAAGAGAGTTATCCCAGTAGTAAATTATTTTTAAACGGTCTTCTTTTGCCCCAAATGAACATTTGTCCGGACTACTGAAGAGGTCATCATTGGCTCAGAACTGACTATTCACCCTTTAACACCAAACTTTGTTCAAGAAAATTTCAATTTTCCCATAGACAATGTGAATTTGCAGACGAAGAGATGACTATTTTTGAAAATTTACTACTGGAATGCTCGGTTATCGAGCCAGTCATTCCATAGGTAAATTTTCAAAAATACTCTTCTTTCGCCTGCAAATGGACATTTCTCAACACTACTGCAGGAGCCATTTCTGGCTGATATGAGTGTTAAAAGTTTAAATGTTTAATATTATCTACTCACCGGATCTCCAGAATCCTCACAGACATAGCATGTTTTACAGTCGATACATTGCCATGGAGAGTTACGTGCCCTGATTGCCAGGTCATCGGAGTAGTCCATACATGACGGATGCGCTAAAAAACACAGTGGTCAACGTGGTACCAGTCTATGTGTGCAATCGTTCATGGACAGACAAATAGCCATGACTCCAACAGCATTATACAACTGTACTGTCTGCAGATTAACTAAAACAAGAGGCCCCTGTATCGCTCACCTGAAATTATCGGCCACTGGCACAACCGAACAAAACGAGATAACCACTGGAAAAGTTTACTAATCTAATTTCTGTGCAGAAGGATTAGTCAAGTTTTATTAAAATTGGCCCAGTGGTTAATAAGTAGTCTTTTATGATTTTCTCAAGTGTTCAGAAAATCGAAAATATCCGCCAAACACTTATGTTTACTGATCCACGATGACCATGTTTCTTTTATGTATCAACTTTTCATGGACAAACACTACGTTGACTGATCCACGACGACCATGTTTCTTTTATGTATCAACTTTTCATGGACAAACACTACGTTGACTGATCCACGACGACCATGTTTCTTTTATGTATCAACTTTTCATGGACAAACACTACGTTGACTGATCCACGACGACCATGTTTCTTTTATGTATCAACTTTTCATGGACAAACACTATGTTTACTGATCCACGACGACCATGTTTCTTTTATGTATCAACTTTTCATGGACAAACACTACGTTGACTGATCCACGACGACCATGTTTCTTTTATGTATCAACTTTTCATGGACAAACACTACGTTGACTGATCCACGACGACCATGTTTCTTTTATGTATCAACTTTTCATGGACAAACACTACGTTGACTGATCCACGACGACCATGTTTCTTTTATGTATCAACTTTTCATGGACAAACACTACGTTGACTGATCCACGACGACCATGTTTCTTTTATGTATCAACTTTTCATGGACAAACACTACGTTGACTGATCCACGACGACCATGTTTCTTTTATGTATCAACTTTTCATGGACAAACACTACGTTGACTGATCCACGACGACCATGTTTCTTTTATGTATCAACTTTTCATGGACAAACACTACGTTGACTGATCCACGACGACCATGTTTCTTTTATGTATCAACTTTTCATGGACAAACACTACGTTGACTGATCCACGACGACCATGTTTCTTTTATGTATCAACTTTTCATGGACAAACACTACGTTGACTGATCCACGACGACCATGTTTCTTTTATGTATCAACTTTTCATGGACAAACACTACGTTGACTGATCCACGACGACCATGTTTCTTTTATGTATCAACTTTTCATGGACAAACACTACGTTGACTGATCCACGACGACCATGTTTCTTTTATGTATCAACTTTTCATGGACAAACACTACGTTGACTGATCCACGACGACCATGTTTCTTTTATGTATCAACTTTTCATGGACAAACACTACGTTGACTGATCCACGATGACCATGTTTCTTTTATGTATCAACTTTTCATGGACAAACACTACGTTGACTGATCCACGATGACCATGTTTCTTTTATGTATCAACTTTTCATGGACAAACACTACGTTGACTGATCCACGATGACCATGTTTCTTTTATGTATCAACTTTTCATGGACAAACACTACGTTGACTGATCCACGACGACCATGTTTCTTTTATGTATCAACTTTTCATGGACAAACACTACGTTGACTGATCCACGACGACCATGTTTCTTTTATGTATCAACTTTTCATGGACAAACACTACGTTGACTGATCCACGACGACCATGTTTCTTTTATGTATCAACTTTTCATGGACAAACACTACGTTGACTGATCCACGACGACCATGTTTCTTTTATGTATCAACTTTTCATGGACAAACACTACGTTGACTGATCCACGACGACCATGTTTCTTTTATGTATCAACTTTTCATGGACAAACACTACGTTGACTGATCCACGACGACCATGTTTCTTTTATGTATCAACTTTTCATGGACAAACACTATGTTTACTGATCCACGATGACCATGTTTCTTTTATGTATCAACTTTTCATGGACAAACACTACGTTGACTGATCCACGATGACCATGTTTCTTTTATGTATCAACTTTTCATGGACAAACACTACGTTGACTGATCCACGACGACCATGTTTCTTTTATGTATCAACTTTTCATGGACAAACACTACGTTGACTGATCCACGACGACCATGTTTCTTTTATGTATCAACTTTTCATGGACAAACACTACGTTGACTGATCCACGACGACCATGTTTCTTTTATGTATCAACTTTTCATGGACAAACACTACGTTGACTGATCCACGACGACCATGTTTCTTTTATGTATCAACTTTTCATGGACAAACACTACGTTGACTGATCCACGACGACCATGTTTCTTTTATGTATCAACTTTTCATGGACAAACACTACGTTGACTGATCCACGACGACCATGTTTCTTTTATGTATCAACTTTTCATGGACAAACACTACGTTGACTGATCCACGACGACCATGTTTCTTTTATGTATCAACTTTTCATGGACAAACACTACGTTGACTGATCCACGATGACCATGTTTCTTTTATGTATCAACTTTTCATGGACAAACACTACGTTGACTGATCCACGATGACCATGTTTCTTTTATGTATCAACTTTTCATGGACAAACACTACGTTGACTGATCCACGACGACCATGTTTCTTTTATGTATCAACTTTTCATGGACAAACACTACGTTGACTGATCCACGACGACCATGTTTCTTTTATGTATCAACTTTTCATGGACAAACACTACGTTGACTGATCCACGACGACCATGTTTCTTTTATGTATCAACTTTTCATGGACAAACACTACGTTGACTGATCCACGACGACCATGTTTCTTTTATGTATCAACTTTTCATGGACAAACACTACGTTGACTGATCCACGATGACCATGTTTCTTTTATGTATCAACTTTTCATGGACAAACACTACGTTGACTGATCCACGACGACCATGTTTCTTTTATGTATCAACTTTTCATGGACAAACACTACGTTGACTGATCCACGACGACCATGTTTCTTTTATGTATCAACTTTTCATGGACAAACACTACGTTGACTGATCCACGATGACCATGTTTCTTTTATGTATCAACTTTTCATGGACAAACACTACGTTGACTGATCCACGACGACCATGTTTCTTTTATGTATCAACTTTTCATGGACAAACACTACGTTGACTGATCCACGACGACCATGTTTCTTTTATGTATCAACTTTTCATGGACAAACACTACGTTGACTGATCCACGACGACCATGTTTCTTTTATGTATCAACTTTTCATGGACAAACACTACGTTGACTGATCCACGACGACCATGTTTCTTTTATGTATCAACTTTTCATGGACAAACACTACGTTGACTGATCCACGACGACCATGTTTCTTTTATGTATCAACTTTTCATGGACAAACACTACGTTGACTGATCCACGACGACCATGTTTCTTTTATGTATCAACTTTTCATGGACAAACACTACGTTGACTGATCCACGATGACCATGTTTCTTTTATGTATCAACTTTTCATGGACAAACACTACGTTGACTGATCCACGACGACCATGTTTCTTTTATGTATCAACTTTTCATGGACAAACACTACGTTGACTGATCCACGACGACCATGTTTCTTTTATGTATCAACTTTTCATGGACAAACACTACGTTGACTGATCCACGACGACCATGTTTCTTTTATGTATCAACTTTTCATGGACAAACACTACGTTGACTGATCCACGACGACCATGTTTCTTTTATGTATCAACTTTTCATGGACAAACACTACGTTGACTGATCCACGACGACCATGTTTCTTTTATGTATCAACTTTTCATGGACAAACACTACGTTGACTGATCCACGACGACCATGTTTCTTTTATGTATCAACTTTTCATGGACAAACACTACGTTGACTGATCCACGACGACCATGTTTCTTTTATGTATCAACTTTTCATGGACAAACACTACGTTGACTGATCCACGACGACCATGTTTCTTTTATGTATCAACTTTTCATGGACAAACACTACGTTGACTGATCCACGACGACCATGTTTCTTTTATGTATCAACTTTTCATGGACAAACACTACGTTGACTGATCCACGATGACCATGTTTCTTTTATGTATCAACTTTTCATGGACAAACACTACGTTGACTGATCCACGATGACCATGTTTCTTTTATGTATCAACTTTTCATGGACAAACACTACGTTGACTGATCCACGATGACCATGTTTCTTTTATGTATCAACTTTTCATGGACAAACGTTAATGGTATCTCCCAAATTTCAACCCAATCAGTTCAGCGGTTCTGAAGATGTTTTCAGGAAAAGTAGGTCATCCAACATGAGCTCCCCCCCCCCCCCCCCCCCGCAGCATTTGGCGAATAATGTTCCCCCTGAACAAATGTCAATCAATCCCCCAGGCGGTTTCGGCCAGAACTGCAAGAAGAACAAGGATGTGCACTACAAATCTGGTTAAGATTTGTCTAGTGGATTTTGAGAAGACATTTTAAGCTTCCTATTGCTTTAGTATGGACATTTTTTGCAGGAAAATGATCAAAGATTGCCACCAAACCGCTTATCCGCCAGTTTTAAAAGGAGAAAATTTGAAATCAGCATACCTAAAAACCTATATAAAAACCAATTTCGTCTTCAAAATCAATGAAATAAAAACATAAATATGGTCGCTAAACACACTACATTTTGATTGGCCCACAAACAGCCAAGTTTTTTTCCCTATCACCTTCCCTTGAACAAACTTTAATGGTCCTTAGTGCCTAATCATATCTCCCACATCCGTTCAGAAGTTCTGGAAAAGTCATTTTCGAGAAAACCAAGATGCTGGCTGAAGAATTCAAATGACCAATCAATTTCCTTCGAACAAACTTGGTTCAGATGTTGCCCTAGATTATCTTTCATGAGTTTTTAATTGATCCCCCAAGTGGTTTCAGAGAAGATTTTTAAAGACATTTCTAACAATCTAATTGGCTGATCAGCTTCATTTGAACAAACTTGGATCTCTACGCCCTAAGGATGGAACTCCTGGCAAACAAATTTGAAATTGGCCCAGTGGTTCTTGAGAAGTCATTTAAAGAAAATGTTGATGGATGGATGGACAGAACGACGGGTCGCCACAGCATAAGCTCACTTGGCCATTCTAGCCAGGTTAGCTAATAATACAGGATATCTGATGAATATTTTGAAATTAATATATCTGAATTCTGTTGCTGGCTAATTAGGCAGCAATGGCTTCCAGTCAAATTAAATTTAAAATATTCAACAGAATAAGTTTTATATCATAGAGAGTATACTTTTTCAGTAATTTGTCAGTGAAAAGTTTAACAACAATCGGACATCGGACGGTAAAACTTGTCTTAACAATTTAACACTTTAATGCCCATGCTTGGGTAGGACAATGGAGGATTCCAGTTCATCCATCAATCATATGATGTCATAATCAACTATATGGCGTGTAGGATGACATCATAATCAATTATGTCATGAATGACATACATAACTAAGTACATCACGAATGTTTAATTGATGCCGGACTAAGCGTTGTTGTACGAATTGTATATTTTTACTATTTAATAAACATGCTGTAGGCAGAAACAGCGCCAAATCAAATTAGTTTCAAAATATTCAACAGCTTACCTGTATAGTTTTCTGGAAATTCAGTCAGATAGTAGTGCAGGGATCGATCGATCCCAGCACAGGCAAAGTGTGGGTGGAGAGTAGCTAGAGATCAACAGGGCATAGGTAAAATTGGATCCCTCCATTGAAGTTTTTGCTTAGTAAATGTTCCAATTTGCAGGTCACGTGACGACTATTTAGGGTCAAACAAATGCCCACTGTATGCAGCACAAAAAATCAGATTTGAGCACTGGTTAACCCATTTATGGCTGAAACAAACCAGAAACAGCCTCGGCAGTGGTCATGAGGAATGTCCATTTGCCGACCAAGTAGGCTATTTTCGGAAATTTACCAGTGGAATGACTGGCTCGATAACCGAGCCAGTCATTCTAATGGTAAGTTTTCAACAATGCTCTCCTTTTGTTTTGAAAATTGAAATTTCTTTGAGAAAAATGAAATTTTCTTGACTACATTTGACGATTAAAGGATTAATTACTCATGCCTGATGAGATGACGTCGTCGTGGTCATACCTTTAGCATTGCAATCTTTGCATATGAGCAGCGACTCTGGGGTACCTCTCGGGTTATGCTCAGATGTATTCAGGCAGTAGTCACACTTTTCATCGTGTATGTGCTGAAACTTGTACAGCTCCACAAAGTCAGGACCATGAGACTTTTTAATCCTCTGAAAGTTGGAAACATGACTCATTTACCAAGGTTTTATTATATTATAGTAGCATGGTGACTAGCTGGTCAAGATTTTCTTTCCGGAAAATAAAGGTTGGACAAGCATTTTCTCTTTTCGGACGTAGTGTGAGCGCGTGATTTGTCCCTTCCAATGATTGCAATATGTAAGTTAATGCAGAAATGCATACAAATCATAAATTTAAACTATTACTTGAGTTGTCTATTACAAATTGCAAAACAGATTTATTTATTAATGCTTAGAATTAATATTATCACCTATTTAGAAAAAAATATTTTTTTAAAAGTCCAGCTACTTCACGCGATGTCTGGAAATCCGGAGGCATGTTAAAAATTGGCATTTTTCGGATAAATCCGGAGAGATTGTTGTCCTGCAGTAGAACTCATAAAAAAGTTAACAAAAGCAGAAACATATTATTTAGTACAATTTTGAACATGAGGGAAGAAATGTTCTGTCAAATATTTAGACTTAATTTGATTGGAAGCCAATAGCTGGTAATAAAATTAAGTCCAAAATAGGATGTTACACTTTGTTTTGGGAACAAATACTAAGATATTTTTTAGCTGTACTCCATGATAACCCTGTTCAAGATAATTTCAATTTTCTCAGAAAATGTCAATTTGTTGACCAAAAGAAGACTACTTTTGAAAATTTACCACTGGAATGACTGGCTAGAATTCGAGCCAGTCCTTCCTGTGATAAATTTTCAAAAAATTTCTGAAAATGGACATTTCTCAAGACCACTGCAGAAACCATTTTTGGCTGATATGAGTGTTAAAATGTTAACAGTGAATCTACCTTCACGCCCATGCCACCCGTTGTTTCTCTACATCTATCAAATATCAATACATTTTTTAAATAAGAGGCAGAAAAGGCATTTATCTCTCACCTGTAGTAAAAGGGTTAATCAGTGATTAAGCATTCAGCAGTAAATGTGTTAACTCTCTCGCTGCTGCAAGCCACCAGACAATAATTTCAATGAGCAAAAATTCTTGACTTGCTGAATATTTTGCAAACAATTCACCTGAAATTTGTTGGCTTAGCAACAACTCTCAGTCAAATTCTGAATGCAAGTTTTAGAGCCTATGATCATAGGATTCTTTTGGCCAAATTTGCTTGAAATCAGTTAAGTTGACAAGAAGCAATTTGACAATTTCTGGTAAATTTGTCAAAAAACCTAAGCTATTCACCCAAAAATTTGATCAATCAAAATTCGGAATATAAGTTGTAGAGCAAACCACCATAGAATTCATCTAGTCAAATTTGCTTGAAATATGTCAAGCAGCTGAGGAGTAGCATTTTGACCATTTCTGGTAGACTTGTCATAAAATCTAAGATTTTAACCCCAAAAAATTATCAATCAAAATTCTGAATAGACATTCTAGAGCATACCACCATAGAATGCATCTAGTCAAATTTGGTTGAAATATGTCAAGCAGCTGAGGAGGAGTAGGATTTTGTCCATTTCCGGTAGATTTTTAATAAAATCAAGGATTTTCAGCCCAAAAAATTGATCAATCAAAATTCTGGAAGGATTTTCTAGTGCCGATTACAACACCCTTACAGAAATGTGGCGAGCGTGCGGTAAGAATTTTAGATTGCGTGAGATTGCACAAGCTCGCCGCAACCTTGCGCAAGCTCACAGTGAGCTGGCGCAACCATGCGTGTGTGAGCTAACCATTATTTTTTAGCGAGCTCGCCCAAGCAAACGTCATTTTCATGTTCGGTCGCGCGACCTCGTACAAACTTGCGCAACCTCGCGCAAACTAGCATCATTTTCTTGTTCAGTCTTCATACATATATAAAGAAAGGCAATAACACTAGTTCTAGGTAATATAACACTAGTTCTAGGTAATATAACACTAGTTCTAGGTAATATAACTCTTGAGTCGAGTTGACCTGGCCAGGACCTACTAAAATTGGCGGGAAATTTAGGCTTCGTCTGAAGGAATCCAGTACATTGACTATTAGTATATGCATGGGTTATGAGTTATGGATGACATAACTGTTAAATAGAATGCTTAGCACTAGTAACCTTAAACTGGAAATAGCTGTCTTGGGAGGTATGTATCTTGTTGAATTGCTGCAATTTATTGACAGATACCAGTTTTGGTACAACTTCTTAAGGTCTATACTCTATAGTAATGCAGTGACCACTCTGGCCTTCTATTAATACATGCATGTAATATGTTAACAATCTCTGGTTAACCATTTATTTGTCATATTTGGTCAAGAAAATGTAAATACCTGCCGATTGAATGTACATTCACAGGCCAAGAACACAATTTTAAACAAGAGCTCCGCAAACGGCGCATAATACCCCACCATGATGACAAACCAATGAATGATAGCTATCAGAATATACTTATTTCTTCCTCAGCCCCATCAGATCAGTCATCCTAATGAAGTGTCAAAGCGATCCGTTAAACGGTCAAGGAGGTATCGTCCGGAAACCAATTTTCAAGATGGCTGCCGCTGACTGGCGGCCATATTAAATTTCGCATTATCGTAAATTTCGATAAGTTTCTTCACCAAACATATTCCAACGACTGTAGGAAGTGATCCAATAAATGAAATCCAGAAACCAATTTTCAAGATGGCAGCCCATGGCTGGTGGCCATCTTGGAGTTCGGATCATCGTCAATTTAGATAGGTTTCTTCTCCACACCTAGTCCAACCACCATATGAAGTTTCAAAGGGATCCGATAAACGGTAACGGAGTTATCATTTGGAAACCAATTTTCAAGATGGCCACCGGTGGCTCGCTGCCATCTTTGGAGTTCGTATCATTGTCAATCTCGATAGGTTTCTTCCCCAGAGGTAGTCGAATCACCCTATGAAATTTCATAGCGATCCGATAAATGATAACGGAGTTATCATCTGGAAACCAATTTTCAAGATGGCCACCGGTGGCTCGCGGCCGTCTTGGATTTTGGATCATTGTCGATTTCGATAGGTTTCTTCCTCAGACTTAGTCCAACCACTCTATGAAGATTCAAAGTGATCCGATAAACAGTAACGGAGGTATCATCTGGAAACCAATTTTCAAGATGGCCACCGGTGGCTGGCGGCTATCTTGGATTTCGGATCATTGTCAGTCTCGATAGGTTTCTTCCGCAGAAGTAGTCCAACCATCCTATAAAGTTTCATAGTGATCCAATAAACGATAATGGAGTTATCATCTGGAAACCAATTTTCAAGATGGCCACCGCTGGCCAGCGGCCATCTTGGATTTTGGATCATTGTCGATTTCGAAAGCTTTCTTCCTCAGACCTAGTCCAACCACTCTATGAAGTTTCAAAGCGATCCGATAAACGGTAACGGAGTTATCATCTGGAAACTAATTTTCAAGATAGCCGCGCATGTGGCTGGTGGCCATCTTGGATTTCAGATCATCATTGATTTCGATAGGTTTCATCCGCAGACCTAGTCCAACCACTCAATGAAGTGATCCGATAAACGGCAACAAATTTATCATCCAGAAACCAATTTTCAAGATGGCTACCGGTGGCTGGCAGCCATCTTGGATTTCGGACCATTGTCAATTTCAATAGGTTTCTTCCGCAGACCTAGTACAACCACTCTATGAAGTTTCAAAGTGATCCGATAAATGGTAACGGAGTTATCATCCGAAAACCAATTTTCAAGATGGCCGCCTGTGGCTGGCAGCCATCTTGGATTTCAGATCATCATCAATTTCGATAGGTTTCTACCGCAGACCTAGTCCAACCACTCTATGAAGTTTCAAAGCGATCCGATAAACAGTAACGAAGTTATCATCCAGAAACCAATTTCCAAGATGGCCGGCAGTGGCGGCCATCTTGGATTTCAGATCATCGTCAGTTTCGATAGGTTTCTTCCCAAGACCTAGTCCAACCACCCTATGAAGTTTCAATGCGATTCGACAAACGGTAACGGAGTTATCATCCGGAAACCACTCTGCCGCCCGCGCGCCCGCCTGGCGCCATTGCATAATACCCCGCCCAATTTTTTGGCGGGGTATAAAAATTTATCACTAAAATGAATGACTGGCTGGGCTATCAGTGGTAAATTTTCAAAAAATGTATTCCCTTGACTTGTCAATGGACATTCCACAAGATCATAGCAGAGGCTGGTTTTGGCCGCTATGGCCATTAATAGCAAACATATCAAACAGAGTATCGTACAGCGTTAATGCATTGCTGAAATTATATATTTGATATCCATTATTAGCTCTCCTGGAGTCTGTCAAAAAGATTACTATCTATAATTAAGGTTAAGCGTAAGTGTTTATTGAAAAACTTTAAATCCTTGCAAATGAGACACATCGCCCAGAAATATATTAAAAACCAAAGCCAAACAAGGTAAAATGTGCAAAACATTGACAATCATTTTCTTTATCGCCTGCATGATGCCATGATATAATAAATCTGTAAAGTTTTAGTGAGATCGGATAAGTTGTTGATGAGTAAAATGTGCATTGAAAAACTTCATTCGGCTACTTCTTGGTGAAAATAAACAAAGACCATGCAAAAATATGGAAAGCATTTTAAACTTTTGTTCATTATATCGAAGATTGGATGCAATGAGGGTATAAAACAAATCTCTAAAGTTTCAGCGATATCGGATATGGATATGTCCATGTAGTCCGCGTTCTCCGACTCCACCATATGGGCCGATTCTGATATGGCCCACCCGGCGTATCAGAATCGGCATAGGGTTGAGTCGGAGAACTCAGACTAATGTCCTTGGTGCATTAACTGTACGGTCACATGTAGGCAGACGCCATAATCAATTACGTCATGAATGTCATGACGCTATTTAGTCCGTCTTAAGGTCGAGATAGAGTCCGTTGTATCGGAGGGGGGAGGGGGGGGGGCGACTGCGACACGACAGCTACACGATCTATTATATAGCGACGAAGCGCAAAAGAAATCGTGATATAAACTATAAACTATAAACTTGCACGCGCTAGCGGGTTTAGCGGAATCGCATGTGTCCGTCGCAGTAGTGTTTTCTATATCCTTCTCCGCCTCTGTAGTGTTTTCTATATCCTTCTCCGCCTCTTTATTGCCCGTGGCAATATTACACGAAGTACTGAAATGTAATGTATTAAAGGTGCGTATTCACACCAAAATGCTCCTAAATAAAATGTAAAATTGTAGGCTTTTAGAGGCTTAAGCTGTGCGCCTAGATGTGAAGAAACGAAATAAATCTTAACATAGGGGCCTATGGTGATTTATTTCATTGTGCATTAATTAATATAATTTTTTTTAGCTGTGAAGTTGAATGGACCTTTCCGGTTTTAGCTATGCCCCCGCCCATCTCTAGCTAAGCTCCACCGACACCTCGCTCGTGTTGGGATCTCTGAACACACTATCAATTTCCAAAAAACTACACAGGTCGAAAACACAAAACAATACACAAAACTAATTGCCTAAGGCAGCAACAGCGCCCAGTCAAATTAGTTTCAAAATATTCAACAGCATGTTTATTAACTAGCAAAGAATTACAAAGATATACAATTCATACCACATGCCGGTCGGACCATTTGAGATTTGATGACGGTCTATATGGAACCCTTTGTGACGTAATAATTATGACGTCATCATACACGCGCTAAGCTGATTATGACGGCATACGAGGTCTGATGATGGATGGATACTCTGGAAAGGTGAATTAGGGACTCCTGTGACCTGTATGTCATCTTATTCAAGCCGCATACGTTGTAATATTAACTGTGTTGATTGCCTCTTAACACAGTTTTACCTCCACGATGTAAATGTGACAGGAGATTACCGTATAGTTACCCCCTGAACGTTTGTCTATTAACATGATATCTAAAAGGTTTTGTACTGATTCTGATCAAACTTGGTAGAAATGTTGGGTATGTGAGCGAGATTGGTGCCGATCCGGATTCCGGATCGAGATATGAAATATTGAAATACTGAACGCAAGATATCAAAGAAAAGATCTGGACGCAGACAAGAAAGAATTGGTAGATGGGACGGTTGAGTATGCAACAGGCATAGCGCGATTACATATGGATACCGATCTGGTTCCGGCGTTGGATCAGGATTAAAATATGAATGCGGCAAGTAGAATATCTTAAAACTGGATTCTTCAAATTTTTTATTCGGTGGGCGCGTGCGTGTGTGCGTGCGTTCACAACGTGCAAATGAAAATTTCAGTAAATAGAGATACTTTTAGAAAGTAGACTGTATGGTAGGCATATCGCAGATAAACACTCGTTTAAGAAATAGGTCTTAGAAACATGTTCACGATCTCCATAGGAGCTCATCCGAGTTTGAGAACCAGTTAACCAAGCGCGGTAACTCTCGTCACACTAATGTAGTTTACAGATCGCATTATTGGTTTATTGCCCTTTAACAAGAAGGTTTAAAACGCGCACCCGGACTTCATTTGTTAGTTGCGATTAGATTAGTACAAGTTGGTTTGTTGGGAAATTTTTTTCTTACATTTCCAGCACCGCTGTCAGTGTCGCAACTATAGGCCTACTTTCTACTCTTGTGTTCGTGAGTGGTAAGTTTCTACTCAAGGAGAAATGTATCTAATATTTCTACTCGGTGGTAGGCTAATTAAAACAAATATGCTTAAGAGCGCGATATATAGTTGTGACATGTGGCTTTGAAAAAATATACAACAATTTACAGGCAGATCAATCCGATATCGACCAATAGACAGACAGGCAGAGGAGCAATACAATTATACCAGTAGGCCTAATAAAAAAACAAGGAATATGGCTCGTCAGAAATGCGTCACAGTGCATGACAGTCCCGGGATCCGATGCGCACTTATATGTTGTATCCAACAAAAAGTTGGCTGAAAAAAAATTAGAGCATTTTCCTGTTTTCATCCAGCTTTTTCATCCAACAAGTTGTAGGCTATACAATGTGTGTATCGATTTCGCACAACTTTTTCATCCTTGGAACATGTTATGAGAACGAATCAATTACCCCAATTTAATACTTAAATACGTCATTTAGGCCTACGCGTCATATGGCAAACATAGCAAATGTACGTGGGCGATCATGGAAAAACTCGACAATTTAATCTCAATACGCGCGACACAATCAGTTGTATACAACGCGTTGGTTCCGACAGTACACACGAGCCAACAAGTTGCATAAATTTGTGCAAAATCCAAAATCGACATAAAATATTATTGAAGTAGTCCTGTATTTTCACATTAAATAAACACATTTAACAATCTCAATATATCAAAATTACGTATATAGGCCTACATACAAGTTTTGATGCCTACCACCATAGGATCCATTCGAACCAAATTTGGTTGAAATCGGCCAAAAGCGTTTTAAAAATAGTAGCGATTTGACAATTTCCAGTACTTTTTTCATAAAGTTGACGGACGGTCGCCATGACATAGGCTCGCTCGGCCACTGTGGACACCCTGGCCAGGCGAGCTAAAAATAAACCATTCAAATATTTGCCTATGTTTGGGATTTTGATTTGAGTAGACTCCAATGTTTTCCAAAGGTTCTCGTGTACCGATGAATAGTGGAGACTATGCATTGCAAGTAATAGGCCGACGTATTTTTCAGTGATGTAACTTAAGTTTTCATAGAGTTGCCACCTAATGCTGAAAACAAGTTGGCAGAATCAGTTTAGACACATTTAAACCAGAAATGTGGTTGCAATGCAACGATGAAGCTCGACTTTAAGACTTTGCAATGAATTATGAAGCCTGACTTCAAACATAATATAAATATAGAAGGCTTACTTATCAATACCCTTATCAACAAGAGGCGCAAGCGCCTATAATGCTCACCTAGACCATTCACATTTGAACCATTTGCATTTAAATACCAGAAGACATGACGGATAATTTTCGAAAAATTCAAAATGGCCACCAAAGAAATTGACCAATCAAAATTCTAGTTTGTTATGTTGAAGTCTTGTGTTGAAGCCTACACCCATAATTTTGATCAAATCCACCAAGAGATTATGGAGAAGCATTTTGACAATTTCCGGTACATTGTTCATAAAATTTATGATTTTCACAAGAAAAAAAAAATTGAATCATTAAAATTCTGAATTAATGTTTTGGAGCCTACCGCGATAGGGGCTGTCCAGCCAACTAGGGTTGAAATCTGTCGAGCGGTTAATGATGAGTACGATTCTGACAATTTCCGCAAAATGTTTCATAAAATCTAAGCTTTTCAGTCAAAAACTGGGCATTTCAAAATTCTGTAGGTCCCTATATAAGTTCTGAAGCCTAGCCCTATAGGTTCCTTCCCGCCAAAGTAAGTTGAAATCCGTCAAGCGGTTAACGAGTAGCGTTTTTAAACACACGCTGAACGCCATGCGTCAGCGAACTTGACCGTTGACTTTTGGTCCCAACATCATTGAGTGATGGCGTGTCATTATAAGGAGGCATGTGTCCAAGTTTAGGTACAGTATGATTAACAAAACGTGAGATATAAACCGAAAAGTTGATCTACACGGGAAATGTTAAAGTTGCAAAACAAAATCGTGTTTTACTAAGGTCACAGTGACCTTGACCTTTGGACTCCATCGCCATTGTGTGATGCCCTGTGATTATAAGGAGGCGTGAGTCTAAGTTTGTGTCCAGTATGATTAAACCAAACGAGAGATAAGCAGAAAAGTTGAGCTAAACATGAACTGCGCGACAACGGCACCAGCACCGCCGCCGGACGACGTGCAGGGTATCACAATAGCTCGTTTTACTTCGTGAAGTCTAGCCAAAAATTTAAATCCACATATGATAATATACTAATGTTTTGAAATTTAGTCGAATGACGAAGCCGGCCATTGTAGAAGTCTTGAGGAATGTCCATTTGCAGGCCAAGAGAAGCCCATTTAAAAAAATTTATCACTGGAATGACTGGCTCGATAACCGTAAGTAAATATTTACTTACGATATGGAAGAATTTAAAATAAATCGGAATAATATCTTCTAATCCTCAATCACTTGTTACTTTAGATCAGATGATACTTGGCGGTACCAACATTCATAATCCAAATGAGAATTCCGAAACTATCAAGGGGGAAATGTCGTCATTGACCCAGCTACTCATCTTTAACGCTAATAATAATTGAACGCATCTATAACGACCATTACTTGGTTCGATATTAAGAAATCAAGTAATTTAAACTAATTCTAGATGCTATATTGCTTTTGTTCTCAAGAGATGGATGTTTTAGATAACACATCTTAAAGAGCCACCGTCTTTTGACATCAAACACAGGTGGTCGCTATGGAAGGATTGATATTTACATATTTAGAGTATTGTAGTGAGTAGAATTATAACGATTGACCCATGAAACCCCTAATTTGACATTAATCCCGTCTCTCTACTCCGTCTAGAGCTTGAGCAATGCGAATTTTCCGCTGGGAAGGCGGCTATTTTGAATCCGCCATTTTGAATGGGTTCCCTTGGTAGAATCACGTGGCACCGCATCTAATTATGATCAGGATACCTTAAATCACATATATCCCAAATTTCATGCTTTCTGCCAGAATGGAACATCTTTTTCACATACCT
The DNA here is from genome assembly GCA_034401795.1 of Chaetoderma sp. LZ-2023a. Taxonomy (NCBI): domain Eukaryota; kingdom Metazoa; phylum Mollusca; class Caudofoveata; order Chaetodermatida; family Chaetodermatidae; genus Chaetoderma; species Chaetoderma sp. LZ-2023a. The sequence continues at coordinate 91,768,877 of CM067369.1, forward strand.
GCCCTACTATGACCTTTGACTCCAAAATCGATAAGATTCTTCGGAGCACCAAGGACAAGCTCCCTCGTCAGATTGATAACGATCCCTTCACTAGAACTCGAGTTATCATCCGTAAACACAATATTACGTCATTAATTAGGTCACAGTGACCTTAACCTTTGCCCCAAAATCGACCAGGTTCCACGGATCACTAAGGAAAAAGCTCCCACGCCAGATTGGTAACGATCCCTTCAATGGAACTCGCGTTATCATCCGGATATGCAATATTGTCATTAATTAGGTCACTGTGACCTTGTCCCCCAAATCGACCGGGTTCTTCATATAACCAAGGACAAGCTCCCGCACCAGATTGGTAACAATCCCATCAATAGAACTCCAGTTATCATACGCAAACGCAATATTACGTAATTAATTAGGTCACCGTGACATTGAACGTTGACGCCAAAATCGATTGGGTTCTTCGGACCACCAAGGACAAGGTCACACGCCAAAATGGTAAAAATCCTTTCAATAGAACTCGAGTTATCATCCTAAAACGCAATATTACGTAATTAATTAGGTTACTGTGACGTTGACCGTTGCCCGTTTGACGCCAAAATCGATAGGGGTTTTCGGACCACCAGACCTTTGACCGTTTGACGCCAAAATCGTTAGGGTTCTTCGGACCACTAAGGACAAGTTCCCACGCCAGATTTGGTAACGATCCCTTCAATAGAATTCTAGTTATCATCCGGAAATGAAAGCCTGAACGGACGGACGGATAAAACAAACGCTATATATCCCCATCCATATATTTATATGGAAGGGGAGAGGGGGGGGGGGGGGGGGGGGGGGAAATAAAAAGCTTAACAGCAGCAAGAACCTTTACCTGGACCCAAAAAATATTCTACGTTCAAACATGAAAAAAGTATGGAAAAAACCCGATATAATTTTGATGCAGACTAGTCCTAAGCATCGTACAGAACACATATGTGAAGTTTAAAAAACCCCGGATGAAACCTTATTGGTGCTAAAGTCAATTTGAAAAAGCTTTACCAGAGCGGGACGCCAACGCCATTATTTCCCCACCCTCTCCCAAAATCTATTTTTTCCACTTCGTGAAAAGGTGAGAAAACAAAAACAATTTTGGCTTCAAAACACATTAAATAAAAAATTTCAATTTCAAGCAGCCAAAATGCAGAGATCTGATTGGTCGATGGCGGCCCGTTTACTTAATGTACTCATCTCCCTTGAACAGACTAGAACGAGTCTTGGTTACTAATCATCATGTTAGGGGGCAGAAGTCGTTTTCGGGAAAATTAGGTTATCCAAGATTGTCGTTGAAGCATTTGGCCAATCAAGTTCTCTCCAATAAATTTTGTTGAGCTGCTGGCTGATGTTTTATGAGGTTCGAATCAATCCCTCAAGCAGTTTTTGAGAATAATTTTAAAGACGTTTCTAAAAATCAGTCAAAATCCAAGATGGCCGCCAGGCAAATCGGTCGACCGCGTTTGCTTGAACAAACCGGGACCCCTATGGCCTACGGATGATCCCCAGCAAATTTGGTTAGAATCAGTCCACTGATTCTCTAGAAGATATTTTAAATTACATATTGCTTTAGTATGGGAGTTTTTGGCTGTGAAAAATCGAAGATGGCCGTCAAACCATTTATCTTACAGTTTCAAAGTGCTAAATTTGAAATCAACATACCCCAATACCTATGGGCTATAAAACCAATTTCGACTTCAAAAGCCAACAAATAAAAATCCAATATGGCCGCCACACATTCTGCTACATTTTGATTGGTGTACAACGGTCACGTCTTTTGACGTATAACTTTCCCTTGAACAAACCTTAATGGCACTTAGTTCCTACTCATATCTCCCTAATTTCGGCCTGATCTGTTCAGTGCTTCTGGAGAAGTCGTTTTCACGAAAACTATGCCATTCAAGATGGCTGTCGAATCATTTGGCCAATAAAATCATCTTGGACAAACTTGGTCCAGCTGTTGCCCTAGATGACGTTTCAAGAATTTTGAATTGATCCCAAGCATTTTCGGAGAAGATTTAGGCCTAAACAGATGTTTCTAATAATATAAATTCCATGATAACTACCTGTCAAATTTGTCGATTGGCTTCGTTTGAACAAAATTGCATCTCTATGCCCTAAGGTTGCTTTTCTGCGATCTGGGAAAACCCTTCGCTTGGTGAAATGCTGACTTTCTGTGATATATCCACCATGTAAAAGCTTGTTCCATGAGCTTTCTAAAGCTGTTTAAATTACCTTTCTGTGTTAAGAATATCCAATGTTATGGCAATGTGAATCATGCCACTATTCGGAACAACAAAATTTTGAGAAAAATTAATTTACGTCTATAAAGCATTTTCTGATTTATACTAAAATACAGCAACTTGACTAAGTTGTCATTACAAACTGGCTATTTCTAATACAAAGGAAGCTGTTAGTCCTTTACACAGAAATATATTATAATATAATATAATATAATATAATATAATATAATATAATATAATATAATATAATATAATATAATATAATATAATATAATATAATATAATATATAATATAATATAATATAATATAATAGAGGAATGGCCAGTAATGTCAAAACATGCAAAAAGTAAAATTTAGCAAAAAATTAATTTTGACAAATTTTTGCTGTTTTCTCAATGAGTAAGTAACCTGGCGACATGTGAACGGGTTTCCCAGATCGCATCACTTGAAATCGGCACAGTGGTTCCTGGAAAGTCGTTTAAAGGAAAAGTTGACATACGCTCACTTGGCCATTCTTACCAGGGCAGCTTAAAATGGAAAATAATGTATCAATCGCTTAACTCAGGAATACAAAGCCCTAGTATAGGGCTAGTCAGAGATCTTAATCTGCGCAACTATTTTGTTAACAAATTACATGTGCATAAATAACACAGACACATGTAGCTTGAATTTTCTAATCATTTTAAAACTAGAATTGCATGAAATCTCAACGAATGCGTAACTAGTTATTCTGACGGCTTTGTAAAAAAACCCCAGCGACTGTAGGCTATACATGTAGGATACAGGGTTTAGAGGGGTTTAGTTAGACTTGCGGAAAGCGACGAACACCAACGCATATGTTCCCCGATTTTGTTCCCAAACATATTTGAAAACTAGATTGCTGCAATGGAGATATTGGATATATAGGAATGTGCGCAACCAAACTTATCCCGCAAACTACAAGATAGGGTATTTGTGCGCGCGTTTTGGCGCAGCATACAATCCCCTATTTTCGAGGCCGACAGTTTGTAGGATCGATGGACTTAATGAAATATAGGCTTCTTCCAGTCGCTGCAGTTTCAGCAACGTACTAAAAGTAGTCTACGTTATTGAGCCTAAACAAAAATCTACATGGACAGAGAAACAAAGGGACGGATGGACGCAACCGCAAAAACGCCACCACCGTTTCGCAGAGGGACGAGGGGGGGGGGGGGCGGGTGTAGCCTAGTAGGAGAATGGTTGAATCCGGAAATAATTCACATAAAGATGTGTTTCTTGTCATTTTGTACAGAAGACTCTCTAGAATTATATACTAAAAATTGTCATTGATTTTTGTGCAATATTTTCTACAAGTTTGAATTAAGGGCATTTTTCAATGAAGTGAATTAGGGGTAGAGGTGAATAAACCTAATTTGTAAAGCGTTTGATCAGATAACCCACACGATAGCCAAGTGTGTTACCAAAACAGTAACAATGTATGTAGACCCTAGTTATGATTGAGAGGTATTCAACACAGCCTGTTATTAACAATGTTAAGATAGCACATGCACGCGCCCGCGCGAACGCGCATACGCACTCACAGGCAATATGCGTACGCTCGCGAACGCTCACATGTCGCCTAAAGAAACTTTTAAAAGAAAGTCTCCTATAAGTTGACTGCTATGTAATTTCTAATAGGACCGCCTATACGAGTTCGCAATAATATTGAACTGATGCATTTCGTCCCAGGTAATCCGCTAAGTTCGTTTATGAAGTAACTATAGTACGAGTCTGGCAGCCATGGGGAGTACCAAAATTCCCGGAGTTTTTTCATTTCTGATTATTTATGCCTGGGATATATATCATGATAATGATGGTATCCAGGTGGGTGGCCGCCGTGACACTAGAACATCAATGAAAATTGAGACATTCTCATATCTAAAAAACCCATAAAACCTAGAAAGATGATTGAAATGTCTTTTTTGATGTTTGGAGACATGCAGAATTGATTGAAACCACTATTTAATTGTACCAGGCACTCGGCGGGGTTATAAACATGGCTCTCTATAACCGCATATTTTCTATACTAAACATAAGCATTTGTGTTTTTGTATGAAGCACTTTTATTATATAACCAACTTATTATTGCATCTCCACTGTGTAATTCTAGAACTAGTTAGTCCGATTCCGTTCCGATCTACCTGGTGGACTCGCTTTACTCGGCTCATTAAAACATTCCGACTGTCCATGGCACGAACAGAAAACAGTACACGCAAGCTTGAAATGGCAGCAACGACACATTTGTGAATTACCAGATAGGTCACTGCAACAGTAGCATCTTATCAATTTGAGCAAATCCATGGGAACGATACGGTATCTTCTGGAATTGTAGTTGGATTATGTGATGCAGACCCTACCTGTCATGACCAGCCGTATGCAGTTGACCCAGTTTCGGTTGGTGTGGTTCTAATGTATGGCTCCATATAGCACCTTGAGAATGAGCACGGGACATTTTACCTGAACGCTTCATTAGTGGGAGGCGGATAACTAAGCTATGGAGCACAAGCCATACTTCGACTTACTTTCGATGACAGCAAAAAACGTCTTCTGCAGTGGTCTTGAGAAATATTCATCTGCAGACCAAGAAGACTACTTTTGAAAATTTACCACTGTAATGACTGGCTCGATAACGGAGCCAGTCATTCCAGTGATAAATATTCAAAGACAGTCTTCTCTTGGTCTGCAAATGGACATTTTCTATGAGAAAATTGAAATTCTCTTGAACAAACTTGAGTGTGAGTGTTAACATGAATGATGTGGCTTGGAGAGTAGGAGTAGACGTCGTACGGTAGTATTACTTAACTAGCCGATTGAAGGCTGGCTACATTTCAGCACATTATGTGCTATACCGTTGACAGTTCCAAAGTATGATGCCAAAGTATTGCACCCAGGAGGGCCCATCCATTCCAGTGCAATAAGGTTATGATTCAGGAAGTCGTTCTTTATATGTAATGACATATCTTCGCATATGAGGTTGATCAGTTTTGCTTTGTTGGTGGTCACTGTCAGTGTTATCTTCTGTAAAGGCAAAGAAGTAGTATTGTGTAATGTGTAGACTCTGCTATCACCCTTCTCTCGGCCATGTCGAGTAGAGTCCTTTGTACTTCCATCACTGTACCGGTCAACATAAGATAGACATTACTTGTCTTCACAGGACCTGTCTACAAAGTCCTTCACTGTACCAGTTGATGGCCATGGTACTGGCGCCAGAGAACCTTACACCAATTAAGAAATGTGTCCTCTATTGTCTGCAAGCCGGCTTGATGATTCCACTTTGAGTGCATGCCGCAGAATGGACTTTGTTTTGGCTTCACACATTCACGCATATGCCCATTTGCTTTGAACACAGATGCGCGCTAAGCTGCTAACTCATGGGATAACAGTTTCTCGGTGTCAAGGCAATGGGAACTGGACTGTAGGCCCATAGTCCGCGCGTAGAGGATATCTGTGTCGTATATCTTTGTATCAACCACACTGACATGCTTACGTGATAATGGCATGGTGTTCATTCTCTTTGGTAATTTGTCATAAAATCCACCAGGCCAGCTTTTCTCAGATTGACTCCATTTGAATGAATGAATTGTCAACATTTATTTATGGACGAGTGAGTGACTATTTTACCAGAATCAATATTAACTACACCAATTTGGTGTTGAGTGGGTCCCTCAGCTGATTTAAGTCATGCACGATGATACTGCAGGTATGTCAACTGGAGGCCCACGTCTTAAGGTAGTTTGGCTTGAGTGTAACTGATTATGCCGGACCGGCCATGACCATATCTCATGATGGTTGTTTCAGGTGCCATGTCATTCCGTATGTCATTGAAGAAGCCAGCATTATGGTGCATTGCATACTCTCCTTGCATTAAAGGTGTACTTTCTCAGGAAGACCTTCCATTGACCTTACCTTTAGGCCACAGCTTCATCTTCTGGTTCATGTGCTGATAAGGTACCATGCTCTTCACTTTCAAGATTCGTATGGCTAAAAAAACAGCGTCATACCGTCTCTGTGGTATCTCGTCTTCACTGTATCCAGATCAGTCACTGAACCTTGCAGCCGACCACTGATGGTTATTGTCCGGTACAGAATACTTTTTTCGATTTTCATACTTTCAAGGGCAAATAACTCCGGAAACGAATCTAATCCAGTAGCCAAATGATGAAAAAGGCCTTATTTATAATTTTCGTGGTCCACCCACCCCCCCCCCCCACCCCGCCAACAAATTTCTGAACTCCGACCATAAGACTAGTCACTTTCCCAGATTAAAAAATGCATGTTGCCAACTGTAACTCTGTCAATTAAGTTTTACACACATTTATTAAGAAAGGTGTAGCAACCGGCATAAAATATGATTGAAATCTTTGAAAAAACTATTTCTCAAATAATTACTAGATTTTCTATATATTCTATGTTACAATAAACAGGTTATAAAACGATACTATCTCAAAAATGTTATATAAGACACCTTCTTTGACCTCCCCTCACCACCCTTCCTAGAATTACTATTACACTTTAGTTAATCCTCAACGGAGTTTAAAATGTCTGACATCGGACTTTCCTCGTTTCTAAGTTTCTCGGAAACACAGAGACAAAACTGGGATCTATCTCTGGGATTTGTGGTCAAGCTGATTTTGCCTAGTAAATTATTGTCAAATGTAAAATTTGGTCTCTAGCCTTGACTTATTCAGTTGTATCTCAAGAATATCATGTTTTAGCCGTAAGATGAACGATTGGTTTCAAAATAAAGAAAACTATTTTTTCTTGCATAAGATTACTATATCCACGATATGATCATACCGGTGTGCATTGGCGACTGTGGATGGATGTGAAATAGTAGAGAACAGGAAAAATCAGTGAAATAATGGGAGCTCATAAGCGAGTTCCATAAAAGTGGAACCACAGGCTTATGTAATGTGAGTGCATCGATGAACATGAAACGATTATAGACGAAATATCATGTAAATATACACATATTACAAACAGATAATGCACGCTGATTGCATCAACACAGTGATGTAGAATTATTCCTCCGAATCAACATCTAGCAAACAGATGACAATAATGTTTGTGAATATGAGGGAGAAAATAGTCACACTTAATCTTCTTAAACTTCACAATGGCCACGTCTCTGGACCACATCCATATGGTGTTGTGCATTGTAGATACTTTTTCCGCAAGCTGCATCTTGCTGAACAACCACTCTTGCACTTGCAAGTTTTAGTGCAAGAAGCTGTTTCGGTGTATGAAGAACCGTTGCCAATACTGGTTAACAGTAAGTATTCCATCTATGATGCTCTGGTTATGGTATGGTAGATAAACAGTCTAGCACGCTGTTCCACATTGATGTTTGATAAGTAGTTTTCCGTATGTGAAGGAGGAGTGTGTTTTGGAATGGTAGCATCTTCACGTTTTGATTCTGAGTCTTAAACATTTCTAAGTATTGTATTCTGTAATAGGTACGGAAGCAGACTTTTTTAGTAACAACGTACAATCTAACTGTACTGCATTCTTGGCATTTTCATCAGTTGTTTCAAATGTTTCACATAATCCAACGAGTAACAGATGGAACTACATAAGTGTTTGTACGACGATACATTTAATATTCCATGGCAACTCGATTAACAGGCTGATTAATCTGTGTTATGATACAAGACGTGAGAAAAGGTTTCTGTCAGAAGTAAGATGGAATAGATCAGCTTTTTCTTGCGCATAATGCCAACTCCATCAAGGTTTTGTCTTTTAGGGGTTCAAAGAATAACCGGTTCAACAGCATTCAATCAAGAACAAATAACATCAATCAAGCGCTTCTGTTCAATCGTTACTGCGATGTTCAGATGATCTATCTCAGCATTCTTCTGACTTCAGGTTTGAAAGTGGTGGGATTTTATCAATTGAAAAAAAGGTTAACTGAATCTAAAATCAGTGATGATATATTTCGGACGTCCTGCCCATCCATTGCAATGTGAACAGAGCCTAGATTTTAGTTTGCTTACATGCAATCTATATTAGGCCCAATCACAACCATGCTGGATGTCTGCGCCGATACTCTTACTACATAGTTATTATCTTGGATGCATCCGTGGACTGTTTCCATAGACTCGGAGAAGCTTACCACCCCGGCAGAAGTTTTTGAGTGTCGATTCCCCTCTGATCTAAGGCTAAATTCAAGGGTGTAGGAACGTACTTGGACCTGGGGTGGAGACTAAAGTATAGGTGGGACCAAAACCGAGGGAGTGATATGGGGATACAATATGAGAGAGGAAAACCCTTGGGGGGAGGGAGAGAAATTCCCCACCCCCACCCCTATTCCTACTCATATGTAAATTAGGAGACACCTGTGCAAATCTTTCTTTCAAACTAGAAACTATAACATAAGTATTCACTAACTGTTTATGGGTTTCTGGCGCTTGCGTAATCTATGGTTCCAACCAGATAAAAAGTGCCATGACTTGAATAATTGGACCGATCATGTGAACATAAATAACTTTGGATTTTTAGGAAAAACATCTACTTTATGGAGGTGCCATTTGCCTGCTCTTTCAACTGGTATGAATGCTAGAAGAATTTTGACAATCACCAAATACGCATTGCCGAATTTGAACACACTTGATTCTTCACAGCCTTTTTCCTGAACTCGTCTATTTCTTGTAGAAATTGAACTGATTTGAAATGCAGTGTCTTGACAAATTGAGATATTCTATCACTGTTTTCTTCAAAGGCCTTACGAACCTCTGACTTGCAATTGGAGCCCACGATGTGTATTTGCATCTATTGGTACATCTTAACTAGCATTCTCTGCAATGCTTCAGCAACCAACTTGGGAGCTCGAATACTTGTGGTAATATTTTCCGTTCATTATTGAAGCAGTAACTCCGTCAGTAAGCACAGCGCAATCTACAGAGACTTTTCGAATCCAGAGAGCTGCCTGCACTTACCACTTCTAACCAGAAAAGGCAAATGATGTGAAATCCGTCAAGACAAAAGATAAGCATTGCAAACTTAAGATATATGGCTTGTTATTTCAATTGCCATAGAGTATATAGTCTTATAAATCTACAGTGATGTAACATGCTACACCCAACATTGTGCAGATATCATTGCGATATGTAGGTGATGCATCAATCACCATGCAACAAACCAACGAGCGCCTGCATCTCAGGTGACATTTTACTGCCAAATGCTGACCATTCTGGGAGTGGCTGAAGGTCACTCATTGTATGGATGAAGCTTCTTTTCTAGGATCAACCATCAAAGGACCCACACAGTGCATATTCTTTGTGATGATTTAACCTCTAATAAATATTCTGTGCTTTTCAAAGCAAACTGATATTTTGGTGGACACTGCTTTTGTTGTCGTCGAACATATGTCATTATAGGCTGTTTCGAAATATTTTGTAAAGAACGTTCTCGCGGCCAGTTTAAAATTATATCCAAATGATCCATCTACTTCAGATGCACTTTCGACAACACTCATATTTGTACAATGGGTAGTATGATTACCACCCGGGTTTCTTCTAGAAGTATTGTTATTATCAGCAACAATTTGTGTGAATGATGTTTTGTCTTAAAGAGCCATTTCTATTCACCGTAATTAAGAAAAGACCTATCTAGTGTGACCACTCCTTCCTGCTTTACGGTCATTGAAAGTCTAGACTGTCTATTAATTATTAATAACACCAATTAAGTCCCGTTTCCAAATTGGAAATAAAAGGAATTTGCCTAATATAAAATAATAAAAAATGTAGCTGAATAAGTAGGTAGCAAGTATTTGAAGCGACAGCTCATCACATTCTCAGAATATCTTCGCTATTTACTTAGGCATTCGTAAATCAACCTAATAGACCTTTCCATTGTTAGCTATGCCCCGCCCATCTCTAGCTCTGAACTCCCAGACGATCAATTTCCAAAAAACTATACGTGTAAGCTGTTGAATATTTTGAAACTAATTTGACGAGGCGCTGTTGCTGAGTTAAGTTAGTTTCAAAATATTCAACCGAATATTTATTAAACAGTAAAGACATACAATTCGTACAGCAACTCATAGTCCGTCTTCAAATATGCGTTCGTCACGTCCTGATCGACGTCATTCATTATGATGTCATTCTACACGTCATGTTTATTAAATAGTAGAGACATACAATTCGTACAACGTGTCAAACTATTAACAGCTAAAGACGGGCTAAATAGGATCATTTACGTAATGATTATGACGTCATGCTACACGCCGCTTATCTGATTATGACGTCATATGATCGATGGATAAACTTGGAAAGGTCCAATGACACAAAACATACAGATAGATAGATAGATGAGTGTTTTGAGGTAAGCAACATTTTCAACTGATGACAACGCACTGTCATATTCTAAGAGAATATGCAAGTTAATTATGTCTTTAATTAGCTATTTTAATTAGGTAAATGTATTAATTTTTCTAATTACAATGAAACATTGGTCTCAACCAACGTGGGTAGGTAAATATGTTTGACTCATTTGGCTGTTTCAAGGAAGGTTGAATTGTATTTATCTGCAACAGGCAATTTCTCAGAGGCCAACGCGTGTACTATGATGTTTTGGCACCGAAATTTTGTTTCCAGCGGTTATCCACGAAAATGACTTTTCAGCATCTGGCTACTGGACTAACCAGTACGGACGGATTCATCCGTTGACTCGTGTGTAACCCCCAATGAACGAGTTGCTTCCAACAAAAATCGGCTGAAAAATAGAACAGGCTAGACTCTAGGCTAATTTCCCCTGTTGAAAAGTCTTGTTCAGGTACCTTTTTAATTAAGCATACCATGCACCACAAATTGGTTATTGAAGAGGCGCGTGGCAATGGATGGATCCGATCTGTCACTCAAGTCCATGACGCCATATCCAATTACGTCACATGTAGGCTAACGTGAGAATCATAATTGACAGAAATAATCCGTCCTGAGCTTGAAACAGTCCGTCAGATGAAGGAATTGGATTTCTTTGCCATTTAATAAACATTATGTTGAATATCTTTACGCTAATTGGACTGGACGCTGCAACAGCCCGCAATAGTTTCAAAGTATTCAACAGGTTAGTTATATATTTACCATAAAATTGGGATTCTAGACATTCAGGATTCAAAGTATATAAGTCGACCCCAACACGCGCAAAGCATGGACGAAGCTTAGCTATAGAGATGGGCCGGGAATAGTTAAAAGTGGATTCCCTCAGATTTGGGTTATTTCATTGAAGTTATGGTATAAGGGAGGTAAATGCTGTCCACAGTCCTATAAATCACCGTGTTTTACACATAAATTAGCGCGATTACGTCCCATGCAGGTGATAGGTTTTCTATTGGAAATCGATCCTCGCGCTGGTATCAAAATTATTTTGTTTATTAGAACCGTTCGAAGAAATCGCTGTGTATTTTCTGAAATATTGGCGCATACAGTACAGCTAAGAAAAACTTAACATATTTCCAAAACAAAAATAAAACGTATTGTTGGCTATGTTGAACATACTTGGATTGGAAGACCTCGCTGCCTAATTTCTTCCTATCCAATAAATTATCTTTAACACAGGCTTATTCAATAGAACATTTCTTAGTAACTAATATGTTTCAACTTTCTATTTTTTGTTTTGGAAACATGTTGATTTCTATTTCTGAGCTGTAGGCTATGTTGTCTATTTAGGTGAAGTAATATGTTTCAACTTTCTATCCAATACGTACGTCACGGACAATTTGTATCTCTACCCAGATAACGCAGATTACTGGGCCAATACTGTGTCGATACTAGTTTCGGCCCTCTATCGGTCCAGTAAGCTGCGTTATCATGGTAATATAAAGATGCGCTTGTTGATCAGTATGTTAACTAAATAAATCTAGTTAATTTCTTGTGTTCAGGCGGGCCTAACAGCACGCGCATAGATAACCGACTAGCCATTGATCTTAAATAGGACTAGTTATTTATTTATATTTATTAACAATGACTACGTAGGCCTACATGTATATCACATTTAACCAACCTAACCGGAAATTCACTTCAATTGTCGTTCCATAGGCCGTATACGATTGTCCTTTATCAGCTATATCAGATCTTAATAAATTAATGAATGGCATTAACCCGTTAAGCCTAGGTAGAAGAACACACTATTTACAGTGTATGGTATAGTATGTTGAACATTTCTAAACTAATTTGACTGGCAGCAGTTTGTCAGTAAAATAAGTATATATAGCGGGCGGTTTGTCTCCTGCACCGGTTTGCATATGAGAGCACGCATAAATGCATTCAACTCATCAATTTAAGCTATAACTTACTTGTCTATTACAAATTGCAAAGCTATCGATATATTTCCACAGATTTATTTTTTAACACAGTAGTTAAAATTATTAGCTATTTTGCATAAAAAATTTAGTTTGATAAGTGGATAGAAAAAGTCCGGATATTTCACAAGTGGCTTGATAAAAATCCACATTTTCCAGTTAACTCCGGAGGGATGGTCGCCCTGTGTTCACATCTGTGGACTAGAAACAGTCCATCCAATGTGGCGCTGTCAACGGGGTTTTGCATCCGCGTAGTGCAAGGTTTGTTTACATTTTAATTCGAGTAAAACATCGGGATCGTAAAGGAACTAATCAACAGGGTGCGCTGATCATATGACTTCTCGCTAAGGAGAGCCCGTACCAGAGTAGATAGTCCAGGAGCTCGTGAAGAAAGATTTTACCCCCATTTCACCCAGAACGTTTGGTGCTATACCTAAGTCATCCACAAAATAGGTTTATCAGCCGTTCCTTTGTTGGTGGGTGTGACACCGCGCGGGATCCCTTTAAAAAGCCCTTCCCGGGGGTTGTATTTATCCCATCTAATACATGGGAAAAACTTTATCAAAACAAAGTATTATGGCAGTAGATTACAACCAGAAATGTTGTTGTATTTGCAATGCAACCATGAAGCTCGACTTTACGACTTTGCAATGAACTATGAAGCTTGACTTCAAACATACACTCAATATAGAAGGCCTTATCAACAAGAGGCCGTAAACGCTAACCTGGACCATTAGGATTTGAACCATTTGCATTTAAATACCGGTAGACATGATGGATAATTTTCGAAGAAAATCCAAGATGGCCACCAAAGAAATTAGCCAATCAAAATTCTCGTTTGATATGTTGAAGCCTACCGCTATAGAATCATTCCACCAAAGTTTCGTTGAAAAACCTGACCAATCAAAATTCGTATATATCTTCTGAAGCATAACCTCATAAGATAATTCCAGCCAAAGTAAGTTGAAATCTGCCAAGCGGTTAATAAGGAGTAGTTTTGACAATTTCCTCTGAATTTGTCATAAAATCAACGTTTTTCATACAAATAAATTGACCAATCAAAATTCTGTATACATGTTCTGAAAACGAAAGCATTAGGGTCCTTCCAGTCAAATGTTTTTGCGTTTAGCTTTTCAGCTTATATTTCAGGATTGGTTAAACCTATTGCAACTAAACTTGGATACATGGTTACCTATAATGATAGGAAGCAGCATGATGATGTTAGGGTCACAAGGTCAAAGGTCACGGTCATTGTGACCTTGATACAGAACTCTGTTATTTCAATATTAAGTTTTTGCGTTTAGCAACACTTCTCAACTTATATTTCAGGCTTGGTTAAGCCTATTGCAACTGAATGCAGGAAATGTCAATTTCCCTTTCTCCGAGATCTAACAATACTCACCATTCTGTTACTTCTGATATACAGCTGGCTCTGACAGCGGCTCTAGGACTATAGACTTAGAAAGCTTTACCGACTCCTGGGAACCGGGTACTCGGCTCCCAACTGCCGAGTACCCGTTTACCATAGAGCTCATATTGTTTGCATAGCCACCAAACAAGAGAAAACTATGGCTTGCCTCCGTGGGGCTGGGAGGCTGGGTCCGTAACAGAATGGTGAGTATTGTTAGATCTCGGAGAAAGGGAAATTGACATTTCCTGCATTCTCCTTCGATCAATACTCACCATTCTGTTACTTCTGATATACACCAGATTTGATCAGTAACCTGGTGGGAAGGGGCAAGCCATACATGCTAATTTTGCCCCTTGGAGAAAGATTTTAGACTTCAAACTTGACTAACGGAGACCTAAAAGGACCGTCAAGTTTACGGAACCGAATCACATTCGCGTCACAGCTCACCCCCCCCCCCCCCTTTTTCCTCCTAAGAAAAGGGAGAGAACTAACGAACATGTATCTCGCCTGAAAACACCAATATGCCAAGAGCGTTAACTACTCCCTGCATATCGCTTGTATTAGCCTGGGAATGAGCATGAATATATACGATGAATGAACATGATACATATACATAATACAAAAAACTCTCACTTGTTGAATTACCTTATGATAACAGGACTTCAGACGTACCGCCTACAACCATTCACCGGTGCGGCCATCAGTGACACAATCTGGTTGACATCCTCTCGCCTGACCATGCCTGCTTTAGGTTCTTTTCTTACCGAAGTGAGAAAAGGGTGAAAAGCAGTGTGGTCACTAACTATCGTTTCAAAACAGCTAAAGCGAGTGGATTGGCTGAGTCTGACACATCCCTCATATAGTAATCCGTGAATGAGGACTCACAGTGCCATTGTGCAACGGCCATGATGTCCTATAACGGAACACCATTGTAAAGGGCCGTCGAGGCGGCTATTCCTCTGACATTGTCTGCCCTTACACCTTGCACCTGGTGCCCAGTCGCCATCTCGTGAGTAGTCTGAATGCATTCGACCACCCAACGAGAGATAGTATCCATGGATGCGGCGCCATAAGACTTTTTATGGCAGATCCACAGATGTCTATCGTTCGACCGTAACGAGTCAGTCCGTTTCTTGTACTTAGTCAAAGCACGGACCGGGCACCAGACACTGGCATCACGATCAAACCTAGTTAACTTCGGTATAATGATCGGTTTGCCGGGATATCTCAAAGATTGGTTCTTTGACATAACCTCTGCTCTTGGCAGAAGACGCAGACCTTCTCCAGAAACAATAAATCGGTTCCTCTCTGCCGAAAGCGCATGGATCTCACTGCGCCTTCTAGCTGAGGAAGCTGCCAATAGAAAAACCGCCTTTAGAGTCAAATGCTTTAGACTAGCCGAATGCAACGGTTCGAAAGGGTGCTTGGCCAGTACATTAAGCACTAAAGATAGACTCCAGGCTGGAATGACTACCGGTTGTCTCGGTCGGAGATTGCTCATTCCCTCAACATCACATTTAACTGGGCCACCTCTGGACTATCCCTGTTGGCTAGACAAGGGATAAATGATGCCAAAGCTGACTTGTATCCAGCAACTGTGACGGGAGCTAGTCCTCAAAAGAACAGCTCACAGAGAAAGTCTGCTATTTGCTGATAGTGGATTGAAAGGTATCAATACCCTTTTCTTCACACCAGTCTGCAAATCTGTTAACCTTGTTGTTATATGACTTGAAGGTTGACCTACTTCTCGCAGCCGCGATGAAATCAGCAGCCTGTCGAGAAAAGCCTTCCGACGTGGAACGTTGTTTGATAACATCCACGCAGTCATTGAACATCTCGGGACGCTCGTGTAGGAAGCGTCCCTTGGCCTGGGAGATTATGTTCGGAATCTCGGGCAACTGCACAGGATTTTCCACCAGCAGATCTAGAAGATCCGTGAACCACGCCCTGCTCGGCCAATCCGGCGCTATTAGCAGGACCAGACACGGTTCCTCCCTGACCTTCACCAAAACCTTCGGTAGAAGAATGGTGGGTGGGTACGCGTAAGCGTGCATCCCTCTCCAGCTTATCGCCAGAGCGTCTGTATCGACGGCATTTGGATCTGTAATCGGCGAGACATATGTCATGATTTGAGCATTTTCCTTTGTGGCGAACAAGTCCACGTTGGGTTTGCCCCAATGCTCGAAGATCCGTCGCAGAACTGGAGGGTTGAGGGACCATTCTGTTGGCAGGATTCTCTGTCTGCGAGACAAAGCATCCGCCAGAATGTTCAATCGGCCAGGAATACGAGCTGCTTTCAAAACAACCGAGTAATTCCTGCACCATTGAATCAAGTGCCACACCCTGATACACAGAGTGGGCGACCTGGTCCCGCCTTGGCGATTTATATATGATACTACTGTCGAATTGACCGACCGTATCAATATCACCTTGCCCCTGATCATCGGAAGGAACTCTTCCAACGCCAGTTCCACTGCCATGATTTCCAACAGATTGCTATGCAGCTGACTCTCCGGGAGAGTCCATGTGCCCGAGACCTGGTTCTCCCAGGCAGGCACCCCACCCTTCCAGCGATGCATCCATGTAAACGGACAGCTGGGGGTGGGGTAGGTGCAGCGAAACCCCTATTAGGAGATTCTGACGCTGTTTCCACCATAGCAGATGCGATATTATCGGCTCCAAAACTGGCACCAGTTTTGACAGGGGTTCTGTTCTCTGTTTCCACAGAGACATCAGATACAACTGGATAGGTCTTCGCATTAGAGCAGCGTACGGGATAACCTGCTCCATGGAGACCATCATGCCCAGCATCTGAAGGAACCGCCTCGCCTGAATGTGGTTTCCCACTCGAAAACTCCTGAGGATGGCTAACAGAGACACCACTCTGGGCTCTGACGGGTAAACCCTGCCCTCCTCGAGGTCGAATCGCATCCCCAAATAAACGAAATGTTGAGTGGGCGTCAACTCGGATTTCTCCTCGTTGACTATCCAGCCTAGATCTGAAAGTAACTTCAGAGTCAGAGCAGTATCCACGTTCAACCTGGCTGCCGAGTCTGCCTTGAGCAGCCAGTCGTCTATGTAGGTGTGTAGCGCCACGTTCTCTTTTCTGAGAAACGCTGTCACCGCAAGGACCACTCTTGTGAAAACCCTCGGAGCTGTCGACAGGCCAAACGGGAGAACTGTAAACTCCCATACTTGATTCTGAAACGCAAATCTCAGAAACCTGTGCCAACTCCGATTCATCGGAATGTGGAAATATGCATCTTTCAGATCGATCGATACACACCACATTCCTTTCCTCAATCCCGCCATTACCGACCTCGGTGTTTCCATCTGGAACCGAGGCGTATGGATAAACCAATTTAATGGCCTGAGATTGAGTATGGGTCTCCATCCCCCTGTGCTCTTGGGGACAAGGAACATGTTTGAATAGAAGCCTGGAGTGTTCCGGTTTGCTGGTTTTATTGCTCCCTTCAGAAGCAAACCCGACACTTCCTTTTGAACGGCTTCTAACTTGTCTGGCTCCCTTGGTACGGGCGTCCAGACAGGTGCCAAAGACAGATTTTGTGGCGGAAAGTCCCACCACTCCGGCATGTAACCCTGGGATAACCATCCCAGGACCAGACTGTCTGACGTCACACCTCGCCAAGCCTCGACGAAACGCATGAGCCTTCCACCCACCATAGACGCCTCGACGTCTAACGGGGTTGTCCGGCTCGCAGTCCGCCCCCCCCCCCCCCCTCTTTCTTAACGAGAGAGTGAGAACCATTTCGTTCTAGGCACGACGGGTATAACTGGCACCGCTGTTCCTGTCGCACAGGCGCGGTCCAGGCGGATATGAAGGGAGCTTGCGTACCCTCAGGTATGCTTCGGCCCCTTCTGTCCGCCCTTTGAGGCCTTACCCTTACCCTTCCCCTTGCCCTTCCCGCCTCTAGGGCGGTCAGGAGCAACATTGGGGAGGGTAGGCGCCTCTACAACCTTCCTGGGTTTCTTCGCCGGCGGTGGCTCCGAAAACCCAGCCGAAACAGAAGTCGCAATAGGCCTGGCTTTCGCCTTGCTCTTATGTTTCTTCTGTTTCTTTGAAGGCTGTCCCGTTAACGGTTTACCCACAGCCCCTAGTGCGTGCGCTTTCCGCACTAGCTCTAGCTGTAGGTTTACCGCTAACCGATTCTGCGCGATACTGGCGGTATCCTCTAAGATGGCCCACGCTTGGCCACCGAAGATGCTAGGCCCTGTCAGGGGTGTCCCAAGGAGACGCTCCCTGACTGCCGTAGCCGGACGCATATGGTCAATGACCATTTGCCTCCTGGATTTCGTCACACGCGCTTGCACCCTTGCCAATGCGTCCATCGACAGCACCAGGCCGTCATTGACACATGAAAGCGCCACAGGTGGCACAGGGTGGCCTGCCCCGCTTCAGCCCACACCGACTGAAGGAGATGATAAGAGTGGTTGACAGCGCTCATCGCTGCCCTCACACCCTCATCGCATAGGGACAGGACTTCTTCCTGGTGTACCTGAGACTTGTCCACAAGTGCCGGACCGGGGTGACCCGCCACGGCACTCTGGACGCCCAGTACCCATCGGTCATCCTCCGTGACCGACGGGACTACACCATACCTGTCGTATTCCCCCCGCGGAATACGACATCTTGCCCGCACCTCCCTGGAGGCCGCAGGGAGCTGACCCTTGGTCATCAGTTGTTTGCTATAAATAGCATCCAACCATTCTATGAACCGTGGATCCAGTCACACTGACTGGATCCGGGCCGCGGGCAAAATCCCCGTCCTGATCGACGCAACCGACGGACGGGGCGCATCTTCATCGGCCGTGGCCGAAACCACAGACGGGTCAACCCTGGCTAGCCACGCCAGAGCATCTGACCAATCTACCTCCGATGAAGACACCCCCGCAAACACGTCACCCGTTGACGTGCTCACGGGTCTGCCAGCCACGGCCTCCCAGCAAGGAGCCACGGCTGACACGCCAGGCACTCCGGTACCACACGGTTCCGCCGCCACCCCATGAAACACTCCGGTCCATGGGGTAGGTCCGCACGGAAAACCGTACGGACCCGTAGCAGTCGCGGAACCATAGCCGGACACGGGCGCCCATGGCACCCCACGTCCGACTGCCGGACCAGGCGAGATAGGTGAGTACCACGCCCGGCCCGGCACACCCGTTCCCGTGACGGCTGGTGCCAAACCAACCGCACGGAACCGGTGCACGGTAACGGATTTGCCTCAACCACAGGCGGAGCCGCTGACTTGGCTTGCGCCAAACCAGACAAATGGAGGCCGGTTCCGTCTAGGACGGAATCAACCTCCATACTCCACCTGCGGCTTCACGGGCCGCAGCAACCTCTCCTTCTCGTCTTCAGACTCCGAGAGTCGTCACTAGACGAGTCAACCGTGGAACCGTCCTGGCGGACGGCTCCCACACCTGACGGACCGGCCACCGCTACTGGACCACCCGGAGGTGGCCGCAGAGAAACAGAAACCCGTCTGGCCGAAGCCAGCCGGGTCTGCCAGGGGGCCGTCGAGACGGCCCCCTCGGTAACCAGTCCAGAATCCTGTCCGAGGACAGGATCCGTACCAGGCATGGGGAGAAACTGCCCCCCCCCCAACCTTTGGTAGCAGGGACGACACCAGCGTGGTCAGAACGCTATGCAGAAAATCCTGCAGAGCTGGACCAAACCACGCCGGCGGTGCCATCTAGGCCACCTCCAGCTGGGGACGTGGAGCACCCGCACCGGCCGAACCGGGCGCTCCACGATTTACTCTCGGACCGCCTGACCCCGCGTCAGACCCAGCCAATTCCTTCTGGGCAAGGAACTTAACCATCGTTTCGACGGACCACACTGCACAAACATTACACCTATGATCTATATTACACAGGGCACACTTAAAACAGACATGGTCCTTGAACATTACACGGACAAACTTATGGCAGTCGTCACATGATGGCGGGGCTGGCTTGGCCTATAAAATAAGCACAAACCTACAATAAACAAGCGGAACGAGACCCGGATGGAAGGCAGACAATTAATTTTCAAATAATTTGACTCATAAATTAACCGTAACCTCCCCGCACCCCACCCCGCCACGTTACAACAACGATCGCATTGATTATGACGACAAGTACGCGGCGGGCACAACACACCCATAATAGATCCTCCAGGATGTGTAACGGCTCCAGGAATCATATCGCATAGCATTCAGGGTATATTTACTAATCAATATAAATTATACTCCTAACGAACGCAGCACGATATGTGAAGAAAACAACAAAATGTATAACAAAACTGCTGTCTCACACGGTAAAACCGCAGACAACACATCTACCAAGAATTTTGAAACCACCGATCATTGCAAACCGATCGTGATCGCACGTAAACTTGATCATTCTAAAGTTTCCGGTACCATTTTTAGTACGCAGCACCCAGAATAAGATGCGCGAATTAATGAAAAAAATTTTCTTCACATAAACATCCGAGCGACCGGGTGTGACGTCACCCGCTCGGATTCTACGGAGAACGACGTCAGCCGATATTCGTGTTAGAAATACCGTAGCAAACACCTATTTTCATATCTGCCGATCGCCTGTTGGGGTTTTAAAGAAGGCGATCGTCTGGCATATATCGTTGTTAGCACACGTCCCAGATTCTATGGGGTCAGAAATTGGAACATGCGACACAACGAAATTTAGAGACCTAAGTCTTTTAACTATGGATAATAAAGAACAATACAACCTGGATGTCTTGGGCGGTATTCTCCATAGTCCTTAGTTAATCCTTTCAGAACACACAAACTATCACTGATTAAAGACTTAGGTTATTTTAAAACACTAAAATCCTTAATGCAAAAAGCATGTATTGCTCTTGTCGCTATGCAAACAAGAATGAGCTCTATGGTAAACGGGTACTCGGCAGTTGGGAGCCCAGTACCCGGTTCCCAGGAGTCGGTAAAGCTTTCTAAGTCTATAGTCCTAGAGCCGCTGTCAGAGCCAGCTGTATATCAGAAGTAACAGAATGGTGAGTATTGATCGAAGGAGAACTTGGATACCTCGTTACCTATAATGTTAGGAAGCAGCATGATGACGCTGCGGTCACAAGGTCAAAGACACTGACCTTGATACAGAACTCTGCTTTTTCAACATAAGTTTTTGCGTTTAGCAAAACCTTTCAACTTATATTCAGGATTGGTTAAGCCTATTGCAACTAAACCTGGATACATGGTTATCTATAATGTTAGGAAGCAGTACGATGATGCTGGGATCACAAGGTTAAACGTTACGGTCACTGTGACCTCGATACAGAACTCTGCTTTTTCAACATTAAGTTTCTGCGTTTAGCAAAACTTCTCAGCTTATCTTTCAGGATTGGTTAATGTTATTGAAACTAAACTTAAATACATTGTTACCTATACTGTTAGGAAGCAGCATGTTGACACTGAAGTCACAACGTCGCACGTCAAGGTCATTCTGACCTCTACAAAGCTTTGTTATCTTCCACTGTTAAGTTTTTAGGCTTTGCAAATCTTCTCTTGCTATATTTCGGGATTGCTTAACCCTAATGGAACACAACTTTGGTACATGGTTGCTTATGCCAAGAGGATACAGGATGGTGACATGCAAGTCTATTTCACCTCTGCTTTTTCAACCTGAAGTTTTTTCCATTCAGCAAATCAATTATATTTCAGGAATGGTTAATCCTGTAATGTTTGGAAGCAGCATAATAACACGGGGATCACAAGGTCAAACGTCACTACCACTGCGACAAACAGGAGACAGGCGAGACGTTTAATTCCGCGGACTTCTTGTTACACAAAGGTTGACCGTTGACCTCTTGACCAAAACCTCATTGTGTGATGCCGTGTCATTAAAAGGAGGCATGTGTCCAAGTTTGGGTCCAGTATGATTAACCAATCTCGAGATATAAACAGAAAAGTCGAGCTCAACGGAAAATGTTAATGTTGAAAAAACAAGGTTTTTACCAAGGTCACAGTGACCTTAAGCTTTGAACTTTTGAGCACACGGTCATCGCGAGATGCCGTATTGTTACAAGGAAGCATGTGCCCAAGTTTGGGTCCAGTATGATTAACCAAACATGAGATCCGAAAGGTTGAGCTAAAAACAAATTGGACGACACCGCCACCGCCGCCGAACGACGTGCAGGGTATCACAATAGCGTAAAGTCGAGCTAAAAATGGAAAAGCTTACCTAATTTCAAGGACGAAGGTGGGCTCCACTCCCACCCCTCCACCCCACAAGGAGATCCAAAAGGCAGAAGGGTGGTAATTTACCCCATAACCTACATGGATAAAGTAACATGGTAGTAGATTACGAAAAAATGAAACTGACCAAATTTCGGAGTGGGGAACAATGTGGTTAGACCACCATTAATGGGCCCTCTACAAAGAGACCCAAAAGTGGGTT
This sequence comes from Chaetoderma sp. LZ-2023a, assembly GCA_034401795.1. NCBI lineage: Eukaryota > Metazoa > Mollusca > Caudofoveata > Chaetodermatida > Chaetodermatidae > Chaetoderma > Chaetoderma sp. LZ-2023a. The sequence goes on from CM067369.1 coordinate 91,791,310, forward strand.
CATTTACTCCCATAAGCTACACGGACCAAACCTTGTCAAATCAAAATATCATGATGGTAGATTACAAACGAGAAATGTGCTTGCAAAAAGACCATGACGCTCGACTTTAAGATGAACTATAACGCTTGACTTCAACCATAAAATAAATATATACGGCTTATGAGTATAGTTATTTATGACAATGCCCTTTGACCTTTTGACCCCAAACTAATTGTGTCATCACCTTTCAAAGGCCAGTGCCCAAGTTTGGGTGCATTATGATTAACACAAAATGAGATATGAACTACTAAGCTGAGGCAAACGCAAAATGTTATTGTTCAGAAAACCCTTGTCATTACCACACTGCCCTTTGACCTTTTGGTGTCAAAGTGATTGTGTCATGTCACCTCATTATCAGGAAGGATGTGTCCCTGTATGCTCAACCAAACTTGAGACATGCACTGATAAGTTGAGCTAAAGGCAAAATGTTAGTTCTGATGAAAACTAGGTTTTAGCACAGACATAGTGACCTTGAACTTTGACATTTTGACCTCAAGGTGCGATGTGTCATTCTCCATCGTGATAAAGAAGCGTGTAACCAAATTTGGCTCCATTATGATTAAGCAAACCTGAGATATAAACAGCAAAATTGAGCTAAACACAAAACGTTGCTGTTGAAAAACCTCAGTTTCCCCAATAACACAATGATCTTTGACCTTTTGACCCCGAAGGTCATTGTGTCATGCTCTCTCATTATAAGGAATCCAATTACAAGGAAGTATGTGTCCAAGGTTGACTCCAGTATACTTAACCTAAGATGCGATATGAACTGCTAAGCTGGGCAAGTGTATTGACCTTGATCTTTTAACCCCAAGGTCATCATGTGATACCCTCTCATTATATGAAAGCATGTATCTAAGTTTGGGTCCAGTATTATTAACCAAAGTTGAGATATTATTTGCTAAGCTGAGCCAAAGGGAAAATTTGAATGTTGAAAAAACTAGGGTTTTACCAAGGTCACAGTGACATTGACCTTTTGACCACAAAGTAATTGTTAATGTTAATGTTAAAAAAAAACTTGGTTATTACCAAGGTCACTCATTTTGAGCGTTTGACAGCGAGTAAAACTTTAAACCTATGACGTCACACGTCTCATCTGGGAATAGAAATTTAACTAATGTATCACATATTCAAATAACGAAGACATATATTTCTAATTTGAGCACAGAGTTTACAATTATATTTTTGAAAACGTTACGGTCTGTAAATTCATTTTAAACAAAGTAGTATATAGGGTCTGGTATTTCCCTTTAAAAGCGGCACTAATTATACGTGTAAAGACAAAGATAACAGAAAGAACATGCATTCTGTAAGTATTGCTTTGCAACACATGTCACTTACCTGGTGATATAACTCTAGAGATTGAAGGTCAAAAATTATATTAAAAATTGACAGAAGTGGCTGAAACTCGAACTTGCTCTGTACCATCTCATAATAAAGCTATATACAAAGTCTCAGTTATATTTGTTGAACGAGAACGAAAAATTCTTGAAAGCTGATATGCCGTTTGTATTTCATTAGTCGAAAGCGGACATAACCTCAATAAAAAATTTACGAAAATGCTTGACACTCGAACTTGCTCTGCAACCCACTATAAAAAAGAAACCTATCAATTCTTAGTTGAATCCTTTGAAGGAGTGCAAAAAAGTGTGGAAACGGATATTTTTCGTATTTCATAAGTCGAAAATGGACGTAACTCCATAAAAGATTGACGCATACGCGTGACAATAGAACTTGGTCTGTAACTTCTCATAACAAAGGAATGTACCAATTCTCAGTAGAATATCCTCAAAGACCGAGAAAAAAGTGCGGGAAAACTAATATTTTTCGAAAGGGGGCATAAGAGCCATGAAAAATTGACGAAAATGTCTGAAACTCGAATTGCTCTGTAACTTCTTATACTATAGCGGTGTACTGGTTTTCCCTGTGTTGAAAGCTGATATTTTTCGTGTTTCTTAAGTCGAAAGGGGACATGGTCTTGTCTTGTACCAATTCTTAGTTGGATATTTTGAAAAAATGCGAAAAAAGTGCAGAAAACCAACTGCGACAGACGGACAGACAGGCGGAGTGAAAACCTATAATCTGTAACTTCTCATAACAAAGCAATGTACCAAGTTTCAGTTGAATATGATGAAGGAGAACGAAAAAAGTCGAGAAAGCTGATATTTTTGTATTTCGCAAGTCGAAAGGGGACGTAACTCCATCACAAATTGACAGCAACGCCTGAAACTCAAACTTGATCTGTAACTTCTCATACCAATGTACCAAATCTCAATTGAATGTCTTGAAGGAGTGCGAAAAATGAGCGGGAAACTGATATTTTTCATATTTCATAAGTCGAAAGGGGTAGACCTATAACTCCATCAAAAATTGGCGAAAATGTCTGAAACTCGAACTTACTCTGTAACTGCCTCTACTAAAACAATGTACCAATTTTAGTAGAATATCTTGAAGGGGTGCGAAAACAGTGCCGAAACCCAATTGTGACAGACGGACACAGAGACGGACGGACAGCCAGGCGGAGAACAAACCTATAGTCCCCCTCCACTCTTCCTCATACCAAGGCAATGTACCAATTCTCAGTTGAATGGCCTGAAGGAGTGCGAAAAATGTACGGAAAACTGATATTTCATAAGTCGAAAGGTGGCATAACTCCATCAAACTCCATCAACTATGCAAACGCCTGGAACGCGAACTTAATCTGTAACTTCTAATACCAATGTACCAATTCTCAGTTGAATATCTTGAAGAAGTATGCAGAGAATGTCTGAACCGCAAACTTGCTCTGTAATTCTTTATAATGAATCAATGTACCAATTTTCAGTAGAATATCTTGAAGGGGCGCGAAAAAAGTACGGAAAACCAATTGTCACAGACTGACACACAGACGGATGGACGCATAGACGAAAAGCAAACCTATAGTCTCCCTGTTTTACCGGTAGGGGACTAATAAAACCTAAAACCTGCATTGTTCAGATCTTCAATAAAATATCTTGACTTTGATTTCAGTCATTTTCTTATCAGTTTATGGAGTAAATATCCTACCACATGCATAGACAGACAGAAAGACGAGCATATATAAACAAATGGTCATATGTAACATGATAAGTTCAGTCACCTGAGCCAAAGATATGTCAGTCAGAAAGCTCTTTTTGTTGGTGCGTGTGTGCGTGTGTTCGCGTGCGTGGAATAACGTACTTTGTATCCTTATAATTGTGTGGACAAGCTGTTGATCTCCCTCACCCCCTAAACACACATCTCCACCCACCCCCCCCCCACCCCCAACATGCATCATCCAGTACCAAAATAATTCTGGTTATTTCATTATGTCTGATGTAACCTTATTTCCCAAACGCCATATCTTGTTTTTATATACGCACTCTAGAGGTTCATTTGTGTAAGAATGATCTCTTAAAGGGAGATAGCTGCTCTTCTGTCTAACACCGTTAACATAAATAAGTGTCACACTTGCTAAAACGGTCAAATAACGTGGGGAATTCCACCAAATTTACTGAAAGTCATTTATTGCTTACATTGCTCATCACTTTCTTCAAGATAATCATCTACGCAAATAACATCTAACGAGTTTGGAGACGCATCACCATCAAACCACGGCACTCGGTAACAACCATTGTCCTCCTTCCAGCCAAATTCTGGTGATGATATTGCTGATTGGTTGCATCATGTTGAAGACAGTCACAGCCTAGCAATGAGATGAGTACGCTTCTTCCTGGAGAAGTACTCGGGAACATGGCGGTCGAGCGAGGCCTTCTAACCCTTTTAGGTTCCAGCAGACGATAAGCTTCCTGCGCTTCACAGGTTTTATCTACTAGCTTCAGTGGCTTTACTTGGCCTTTTCTGTTAAACGCTTTAACCCGCGAATTCATTCAAGAAAATTTCAATTTTCTCATAGAAAATGTCAATTTGCAGACCAAGGGAAGACTATCTTTGAAAATTTACCACTGGAATGACTGGCTCGGTAACCGAGCCAGTCATTCCAGTGGTAAATTTTCAAAAAATTCTCTTGCATGGTCTGCAAATGGACAATTCCCATAACCACTGCAGAAACCGTTTTTGGCTGATATGAGTGTTAAAGGTTTAAACGAGGATGTGTAATCGCAACCCGTGATGGCGTGATACGCTGAGAGAGAGAGCGTTTCAAAATGATACGCCACGTGCTGCATGCATCGTATATCTTAAGCGACTGTCCCCGAGTACAAGATGCAACTAATCAGCAATAGCCCCACTAGAATTTGGCTGGAAGGAGGACAGTGGTTGTTAATCAGTGCTATGGTTTGATCGTGATGCTTTTCCAAAATCATTAGATGTCGTTTGCAGAGAGGATCATCTTGAGGAAAGTGGTGAGGAAGGTACGCAATGAAGGACTTTTAGCAAATTTGGTGCGAACTCCCACGTTATTGAACCAGTTTAGCAAGAGCGTCACTTATTTATTTTAACGGTGAAACACACATTATCTTACTTTAAAAGATCATTTTTACACAAAAGAATCTCTATAAAACAAACTATGGCGTTTGGGAAATAATGTTACTTAATAAATAGCCAGAATCCCTTAGGTGTTGGATAGTGTGGACGAGCGGGTGGGTGGATCAAGCAGCCTGTCTATATGTTTGTTGTACCCTGCCACACACACGTACGCGAGCGCGGACGTACCTACGTACGTATGTACGCGCGCACACACGACCACGCACACACACGCGACCACGCATTCACACACGAACACACACGCACGCACGCACGCACGCAAGCACGCACGCACACATACACGCGGCAACAAAAAAGCTTTCTGCATGACTAACAGATTTTTGGTTCAGCCGACTTGACGTATCATGATAAATCCGGCAAACTGTCTAAATATCTGCCTGCCCATCTATGCATGTACTGTATGTCTGCCATCTGTGAGTGGACTGTCTATCTGTCCACCTATGCATGTACTGAGGTTTTGATATTTTGCGCCCCTGTTTTGTTATACAATGTAGCCGAAGCCGTAGATGAATTCGAAGGTGAGGTATTTACGCCTAAGCTGATGAGAAAATGATTGAAAACTATGTCAATATATTTTATTGAAGATCTGAAAAAAGAAGTTTTATTCTTTCTGTTATCTACTATCATACTTCCTTGACCTAACAAGTGTAATTAGTACAGCTTAATGTGTAAATGACCCCGCCCCGGCCCTTTGTAGTCATCTGATCACACTTCCCACTCATAAGTGTGGTAGGTTTTTATCATTTTTTGTAATCTACCATCATGCTACTTTGGTGTGACAAAGTCTGGTCCATGTAGCTTATGGGGTAAAATAAGCCCCTTTTGGGGACCTTTGTAGAGGATCCATTAATGGTAGTCTGACCACATCGGCCCCCTCCGAAATTTGGTCAGTTTAATTTGTTTTGTAATCTACAATCATGCTACTTTATTTTGACAAAGTTTGTTCCATGTAGCTTATGTGGTCAAATAACCCCCTTTGTGTGTGTGGGGGGGGGCTCTTTGTATGGGTTTGACCTCACCTTCCCCTTAAAATTAGGTAAGCCTTTCCATTTTTGTAATCTACTGCCACAATACTTTGGCTTAGCAAAGTTTTGTCCATGTATTAGATGGGGTAAATACAACCACACGAGCGGCATTTCAAGGAGCTCCCGGGGTCACACCCACCAACAGAGGAACAGCTGACAAAGACCTTGTGGATGACTTAGGTGGCATAATTACCTTTGAGGGATCAAACCTTCTGGGTGAAATCCTTCATCACACGCTCCTGGACTAAGATACGAACTGCATTGTCTCCACATTACAAATTTACGTCGAAGACACTAAATTTAATCCGCCGATCTTTTTCTAATTAACTAATCCGCCGAATGTATCGAATTAGCATATTCAGATTTATGAAAGTAATAGATGCGTCACCGTTGATTCAGATTAACTCTCTAATGTGAACAAGGCTTTGGGCCAAGGATTTGGGCCGGGTTCACATTAGAAGGTTAATCCGAATTAAGTCCGATCGATCAACAAAATTTCGTTTTACTCATTTAACCGTTGACAATATCGCAAATTATGTAAACGATGTTTGCGATAGATCGCACTTAGTCCGCACTTGATTCGGATTTTCCCTCTCGTGTGGAACAGCAGCTTAGTAGCAAAATATTCAACATCTTTCCTGGATAGCATGGCCTCCAGTAATCTTTAAACACAGAATAATTTTGTGAGGCCAAACAAGAAATATGGAAGTTTAAATTGGATCACATACATGTAATTTGCGGGGGGGGGGGGGGGATAATTGTTTAAGTGGTGCGATTGTTGTTAATATCGAGACATCCTTGGTATTTGTTATGCAAGTCCAAACGTGAATCATGGGACTTCAGTACTGCCGGACATCCAATAATGGAAGCCATGAGGAGCAAGGGAGTGACACCAATCATAAGGTCCACAAGCAATGATATAGTATTAAAGGACATAATAATAATAACACTTATCGCCATCGAACATAAAATTAAAAGCCCTCAACCCTAATAAAAGCAATGGCCCGGATGAGGATATTAAAGGAAGCTGCTAAAGAAATTAGTGCATCGCTATGCATACTCTTTAAAAAGTCTCTGGACGAATCGATCCAAACACGCTCAGAACGTGGCGGGGCTGCAACTATCCGGCGCATAACTTGATGTGGGTCAAAATTTTGCAGTAGTTAATCCGGTTGTGGACGCGATTTGCCTATTACTTTGTACAATATGTATATATTTAATTAAGTAGTGTTTATTTATTTATATAGGGCCTGTAGTTGTTTCATATATCTTGTTTATTTATACGATTGTACTTGTATTGCCGTATCCTTATGTTGGATTTTTGCAATAAACTATCTATCTATCTATCTATCTATCTATCTATCTATCTAGTCTCTAGAAGAAGGCTTATTACCTGACATCTTGAACATGAAAAATGCATGCCGTCTCCATAAAAAGGCTCCAAAAAACGACTCAAGCAACTGCCCAATCAGTTTTACCTCTACCTTGTGTAAAGTCCTAGAGTCATTTATAAAGGACAGCATTGCAAATTTTCTGGAAACAGCCAATCTATTTACCAAAAGCCAACATGGATTCAGACATAATAGGGTATTTAAAACGCAACTGCTAGAGTACCTCGAAGATATAACAGCCAATCTTGATTCAAATGACCCTTTCGACGCAATATATTTGGCTCAAAAGCATCCCATACTGTAACACCACAACGAATTCAAACAAGACTAGACAATTTAGTAAAATGGATAGGAAACTACCTATGTAATAGAAGACAGACAGCAAGTATCAATGAGGTGACATCAGACTGGATAGAGGTGACTAGCGGGGTGCCCCAAGGAAGTGTCCTGGGACCAATACTTTATCTGTATACCAAACGGACTAACCTGCCACTGCAAAATATTTGCAGATGACACAAAGATATATGGCAACCAACTGCCAGTACGATTCAAGACACCATAGATAAAGTATGCAAGTGGTCGCAGACATGGCAACTATCTACATTTCGGCATAAATACATGTAACCCTCAAACCAAATACTATATGACAGAAACGCCTGATATGCCCCGATTATCAACATCAGAGGTAGAAAAAGACTTGGGAGTGCACATTGACAGAGACCTCGCTTTTGATATACATATAGTTAAGATCATACCCAAGTCGAACATCACCATAGGAATAATCAAGAGAATCTTTTCCCAACATTGACCCATCTACGTTTACGCTCTTGTGCAAGGCTCGAGTGAGACCTATTCTCGAATACTGCTTCTCGGCATGGCCACCAAGATTGAAAAGGCAATAACACCTATTAGAAAAAGTTCAACGCCGCGCAACAAAACTCGTCCAGCAAATCAGAGCGTATAACTACAGCCCATCACAAAGTCTTACGGCATTCCGGTAATACAGTGGACTGCTACATGTGCAGTCGCGATTCGAATTACAGGTAGATAGGTCTTTGCTTGGCACGTCCGCGCTTTTGTCATATCACAAAGAGACATTAGCGTAGAGAAGGAGACTAGGGCCGTGTAGAGAGTCAATCAGGAATAACACTATACTTCAGTATGGCGTTATTCCTGATTAAGTCTCTAGTGAGAACACGGCCTAAGATAGCGATAAACAGAGAAAATAAGTATAACAGCAATAAGACCAACTACGGCCTCTCCAAGGCTACATGTAACCAAATGTTAGGCGCAACAGGGTGTAACCATGAGTGTAGTCGGAACACCACAGCTAACGCAGGGAACACCCACCTGCATCACAGCATTTCCACCGAAAGAGGTAGTCTTAAATCTAATGCCACTTATACATAGACGGTTTCGAGGAGACTTAATTAAGCGACAACAGTAAAATCTTTCAAGAATAAATTAGAAAGGCCTATCTACTTCAAAGCAGCTTTCGACTGAGCAAGCCATACAATATAAAACACAAATTCTGCGGAATTAAATGTCTCGTCTGTCTCCTGTTTGTCACAGTGGCCTTGACCTTTGGTCTTGTGACCTTAATGTTGTCATGCTGCTTCCTAACATTATAGGTAACCATGTATTCAAGTTTAGTTCCAATAGGATTAACCAATCTGGAAGTATACATGTAAATTATTTGCTAAATGGAAAAACTTAACGATGAATAAACAGAGGTCGAATAGCAATGTCAGGAAGGTCTTGACCTTTGACCTAATGACCTCACTATTATCACGCTGTCTTGATTATATGGTATATGAAACCATGTCTACAAGTTTGGTTCCAGTAAGATTGCAGGAAATGTCAATTTCCCTTTCTCCGAGATCTAACAATACTCACCATTCTGTTACTTCTGATATACAGCTGGCCTTGACAGCGGCTCTAGGATTATAGACTTAGAAAGCTTTCCCGACTCCTGGGAACCGGGTACTCGGCTCCCAACTGCCGAGTACCCGTTTACCATAGAGCTCATATTGTTTGCATAGCCACCAAACAAGAGAAAACTATGGCTTGCCTCCGTGGGGCTGGGAGGCTGGGTCCGTAACAGAATGGTGAGTATTGTTAGATCTCGGAGAAAGGGAAATTGACATTTCCTGCATTCTCCTTCGATCAATACTCACCATTCTGTTACTTCTGATATACACCAGATTTGATCAGTAACCTGGTGGGAAGGGGCAAGCCATAAATGCTAATTTTGCCCCTAGGAGAAAGATTTTAGACTTCAAACTTGACTAACGGAGACCTAAAAGGACCGTCAAGTTCACGGAACCGAATCACATTCGCGTCACAGCACCCCCCCCCCCCTTTTTTCCTCCTAAGAAAAGGGAGAGAACTAACGAACATGTATCTCGCCTGAAAACACCAATATGCCAAGAGGGTTAACTACTCCCTGCATATTCCATGTATTAGCCTGGGAATGAGCATGAATATAAAAAATGAATGAACATGATACATATACATAATACAAAAAACTCTCACTTATTGAATTACCTTATGATAACAGGACTTCAGACGTACCGCCTCCAACCATTCACCGATTCGGCCATCAGTGACACAATCTGGTTGACATCCTCTCGCCTGACCATGCCTGCTTTAGGTTCTTTTCTTACCAAAGTGAAAAAAGGGGAAAAGCAGTGTGGTCACTAACTATCGTTTCAAAACAGCTAAAGCGAGTGGATTGGCTGAGTCTGACACATCCCTCATATAGTAATCCGTAAATGAGGACTCACAGTGCCATTGTGCAACGCCCATGATGTCCTCTAACAGAACACCATTGTAAAGGGCGGTCGAGGCGGCTATTCCTCTGACATCGTGTGCCCTTACGCCCTGCACCTGGTGCCCAGTCGCCATCTCGTGAGTAGTCTGAATGCATTCGACCACCCAACGAGAGATAGTATCCATGGATGCGGCGCCATAAGGCTTTTTATGGCAGATCCACAGATGTCTATCGTTCGACCGTAACGAGTCAGTCCGTTTCTTGTACTTAGTCAAAGCACGGACCGGGCACCAGACACTGGCATCACGATCAAACCTAGTTAACTTCGGTATAATGATCGGTTTGCCGGGATATCTCAAAGATTGGTTCTTTGACATAAACTCTGCTCTTGGCAGAAGACGCAGACCTTCTCCAGAAACAACTAAAATCCTTAATGCAAAAAGCATGTATTGCTCTTGTTGCTATGCAAACAAGAATGAGCTCTATGGTAAACGGGTACTCGGCAGTCGGTAAAGCTTTCTAAGTCTATAATCCTAGAGCCGCTGTCAAGGCCAGCTGTATATCAGAAGTAACAGAATGGTGAGTATTGATCGAAGGAGAATACGCAATCCTAAATATAGGTACACACAAAAACGTAACATTTGAAATACAGACGTGACAGAGGTAAAATATCAAGGCTACGATGACCTTGACCTTGGCTTTATAGTCCTTATTGTATAGGGAACCATGTGTCGAAGATTAGTTCAGGTAGGTAGTATTACGTAATTTTAAAATTTAAATGTGAATGTTTTGCTAAAGCGAAAACTTAAAGTTGAAAAAGCAGAGTTCAAATATCAAGGGCAAATGACCGTGACCTTTGACCGGGTGACCTCCCTGTCACCAGCCTGCATCCTCTTGGTATAAGCAATCATATACGCAAGTTGTCTTCCAATAGCTTTAAGCAATTCCGACATATAACCTCATAAGATTTGCTAAACGCAAACACTTAATGTTAAAAAATAACAGTTTTGTAGAGGCCAGAATGAACTTGACATTAAATTTGGTGACCTCCCTGTCATCGACACGCATCCTCGTGGTATAAGTAACAATGTACCCAGGTTGTCTCCTATTAGGCTAAAGCAATCCCGAAATATAATCTGATACGATTGGTTAAACGCGGAAACTTGGTGTATGTATGCATTGCAGGCTTAAGAAATGGAGTGTAAGAAAAGTCCTACTTTTCACGCTTCACTCACAGCTACCGAGATTCTATCGACCTTGTTTTGTAAGTTATGTCTGTAAATACTCTATGACTTCGTGTTACTATTTCATGAATCCTTTCTAATAGCAACACGGAAGTGTACTGTTATAGTGTTTAGTATGTGGTGCATACGATACGGAATTTGCTGGAGTGGGGCATTACGTCCTATTACTAGGATATAATAATGATATTACTATTACCTTTTGTGTCAACAGCGCAGGCCTCAAAGCGCTCAAAATACTCCTTAGATCAACTACGTGTTTTAATGGCCAACACTTTTCAAGAAATCTTAATATTAGGAGGCTATTTTTCGTAAATTTACATTTAAATGTACCACTGGAATGACTGGCTCGGTTGCCGAGCCAGTCATTCCAGTGGTTAATTTTCAAAAATACTCTTCTCTTGACCTGCTAATAGACATGCCTCAAGACCACTGCAGAGCTGTTTTGGTCAGTTCGACCATTAAAGGGTTAAGTTGACACGAGAGGGGTTAATTAGCATGAACATGTCTGTCACCTTTGGCCTGTTCCAATAACCAATAATTGAAAGGGCAGACGACACATCAATATTCAATAATTGATTGTGAATTTGTTCACTCTGTCAATTTGTGTGTATGTCACTTTTGACAGAATTACAATAATTGACAATGCAGATGGCCAAAAGTTGCCACTTGAAACAATAATCAATATTGGCAACAGGTGGTTAGAATTTATGCGCGTCTATTGCTACAGGCGTAATCGGTAAATTCGTGTCTATAATTTCACCAATGTGCCGCAGCGCTACAAAGGTAATCGATAAGTTTGTGTCTAACTCCACCACTCACATATATACATCTATTGCTACAACGCTAAATCGATAAATCTGCATCTATAATTTCACCAATGTTCGTCTATCGCTATATCCCATAATCAATATTTGGGAGTGACAGGTGGCTACAATTTATGTGCATCAATTGCTATATCCTATAATCTATACGTGTGTATCTAAACTTCAGCCAATCAGATCACACGCCCGCGACTATAGGGCATAATCGGTATTGATTGGCAGCTGGTTTTTAATTTACGTACGTCTATCATTATAGCCCCTAATCGATAACTGTGCGTCTATAAGTCAGTCAATCTGATCGTGCATCTTTCGCTATAACCCATAATCGACAATTGTGTGTCTATAAATCAGTCAATCAGATTGCGTGTCTTTCGCGAGTGTCTTTCGCTATCGCTATATATCCAGGGGGCCGCAAAGGGGCTCATTTACCCCACCCCTATTGAGGTACCATGAATTTTCAGGATTTACGCACTTTTGTTGATTTAACGGAAATTTTATACCTGCATTTAATTGAGGTGCCATTCCTCCCCCCCCCCCCCCCCCCCACCGCCCCCCCACCCACCACCCACCCACCCACCCACCCACACACACACACACACACACACACACATATTTCGGAGGGAAGCATGCCCATGATGTCCGCGGTACATATTTTGGGTCTAAAACGTAACAGCACCAGCTTTCAGCAACATTTAAAAAATACCTTTGCACACATTCTTCAATAACTCCTGATTCTACTGGTGCAATCTTCTCCAAACTTGGGCGGATGTTTGTCCATGCAATGTGGTCCAGAACACGTATGCCAATCTTGCAGCCAAAGGCTAAAAGGTAACAGCTTTCAGCAACACTGTTTTCAAAATAGACATTTAAAATCATTTCTCAATAACTCTAATGAAATGATGTTTTCCGAACTTGGGTTGGCGTGTTTCTGTGGGATCCCGAAGAAGTATGCCAATTGTGTGTTAAAAACTAAAATGCCACAGCAAAAGCTTTCAGCAACATTGTTTCCAAAATAGACACTTTTGACCTTATCGACGCGGGTATTGGACACGTTTGTTCTTGTTTGATTGACAGGCGAGGCTGATATAAATACCAGACTCTGTTTCTGCTGCTCGACGTCTTTGGAAACATGGACAATCTCCTTCGCTCATTGCCTCGTTCCACCCAAGTATAAATAATACCAGTGTAAGAATCGGGGAAGTTACCAATAATAGACTGAAATAAAACCAGCCTAGATATGGCGTGAATGGGACATGGAATCAGAGACTCAATAGAAACCAATAACTTCTTGCTGGTCATAATATTCTGACCAAGAGCGAGCTAGGATGAAGATCTCTCTGTACTAGTGGTAATCGATGTTTTTCATTATACTTATTACTAGTAATGGATGTTAAAATTATAGTGGGCCTAATATTGTTAGTAGCGCTGTGTCAGTGTAGCAAGACCTATACTTTATGGATACACCTTCGCATTTACCAGACTGGCAAAGGGAATAACGAAAATATGTATTTTAGAGTATTTTCTAATATATATCTTAGAAAACATATCTTAGAAATAAGCAGTATAAAAGTGTTGCCCTGTAGGTGGGGCTTAGAATACACCTTCCGTATCCTCTGCGTGTCGTAAGAGGCGACTAAAGGACGTAAGGGTGAGGTAACCCTGACAGAAACCTCGAGTGCTGAAGACGGAGGTTCCAGGCCGCACGGCGCACTCTAATAAACCATGGATCCACGCACTTAACGCTTATGATCATGTCGATAGTCACTTACAGGACTGGCGGTATGATCAGCGAACGAAAAGAAGAAGAGCAGTATAAAAGTGAAGTAGTCATTTTTTAAATGGCCAACTACATTACGCTCTGGTACGTCTTGGCCATCATTTTTTCCAATCGTGCAATAGACGTGTTTTTGCATTGGACCGCGCAAGCCACGTGGTTTCGAGGGGTGGGGTGGGGTGGGGTGTGTGTGGTGGGGGCTGGCTCGGGCCTTAATTGCCCATATTTGGAGCGGCCAAAAGGACCATCATCTGGTGGTATGTTTGTACACAAGGACGCCCACCAGAACACGCCCCTTTTGCTCACTCCATACATGGGCGATAAAGTCGTGCAAACAGCCACGCCCTCTCGAAATCACGTGACATGCGAGGCCCAATGAAAATGCGCGCCGATCTCATCCCTTACTACTATTGTCCTGTTGCATAAGCATTTTGAAATTGAGACACTGGGATTTCAAGGGTTAAACCTGCATTACAGAACACCACTAACTTCGATTCGTTCCAATCAATGACGTGTGAGCAGTTTAAAACACGGTTTGTCTAAAACCAAATTAATATATTTGTCCATCTACAATCCTTATTATACCGCAATTCATTTAGCTTAACTGTCCGCATCCGGCTGAATTTCTGCAGACTACATTTTCCATGGTGTTTAACTCTGAACCTGGCGAATATTTTGAAAACATTTTGACTGACGGTTGTATGCCACCAACAACTTTCAGCCAAATTGCTTTCAAAATATTTAACAGGTCCAGAGTTATTGCCCAATGAAATTATTGTTTGATGGCTTGCAGCAGGGAGAAAGTTAAAAGACGAGTAACAAAAAAAGTAAATCGTGGCTTCTCTTCAATCCGTTTTAAAACCATTTATTGCATGAATGCAGAATTTATTTCCGAAATTTTGACCCGATCCCGTAGTTCATGTTGGCAGCAAGACAACTGAACCTAAATCAATAAGGTTCTCAAAAACTTTGGTTCAGTTATTACCCTGGGTGACGCTGTTGAGTTTCACTTCATTTCAATCGGTCAAGTGGTTTTAGTGATGAAAATCTCGGAAAATCTTTCTAAAATATATCTAAAAAAATTCAAGATGGCGGCCGACCAATTTGACCAATCAGTTTCACTTGAACAACCGCAGGCTTATCCAGTATCCATTTGCAGGTCAACAGATTATTTTTGAAAATGTACCACTGGTTACCGATTAACTCAAAATCGAGTATCAAATTCGCGTTCAGTAAAGCAGTGAAGACCCTATTTAGACCATATTGCCATTATTTGGCATCAAAATCCATCAACTACAAAAACTCAGTTTCGATTAGGCGATGTCAGCTCATATAGACGTATTTGCCAAATTTCGGTTGGATTTCTTCAACAGCTCAGGAAGAGATATCATTTTGTGAAAACTATGTCATCCAAGATGGCCGCAAACGGTTTCTGAAACCACAGATCAAATCCAACAGTTCAGCTTCCTTTGAATAATTTTGGATCTCTATGACCCAAGGATGCTTTCTGACAAATTTGTTTGAAAATCAGTGTTTGAACCTTCTCATGCACCCCTACAGTTGTATCTATGAACGAATGGACCTTTCCATTTTTAGCTATGCCCGCCCATCTCTATCTAAGCTCCACCCACACCTCGCTCGTGTTGGGATCGATCGATCTCTGAACTCCCCGACTATCAATTTCTATAAAACTATACAGGTAAGCTGTTGAATATTTTGAAACTAATTTGACTGGGTGCTGGGCAACAACAGCGCCCAGTAAACTTCGTTTCAAAATATTCAACAGCATGTTTCTTAAATAGCAAAAACAAACAATTCGTACAACGTGTCGGACTATTAATCGTTAAATAAGGGCCTAATAGAATAATTTATGACGTAAGGATTATGACGTCATCATACACGTCGCTCTGCTGATTATGACGTCATATGATGTCAGATTGATAGACGGATACTTTGGAAAGGTGAGTTTATGGTACCGGAAGCCCAAGTAGCGGATACGAGTATACCCATACACTCCACCCTCTTCACCCCTTGAAATTTCGTCCTCTCAGTTTCAATACAGGAAAATTGTGCAATATTTTTGAAAGTTATTTGACTGAAACATGGCGCTGTGTTTGAAAACAGTCAACAAAATATTTCTTAAATAATACAGAATTTCTGATTGCTGGTTTATAATAATTAAATGGTAACAAAGATGGCGACTGCATTTGCGTCTGTTTGTTTACTTGGTGTTTGCTGGCTTGTTTACCTCCCTGTCCGCGCCTATTTCTCCACTGATAAGCTCCCACAAAACCTAGACCACTCATCCAGCTCGGTTGCAAATTGGTAGATCACCTCTCCAGCGTGATTTATGTACTAACTCGATTTCAACTAAACACCGCAATATGCGCATGCAGTACGCTAAACTATTATGATTTAGAATTTAGGTCCTGGTGAACAATCCCTAGGAAGCCTCAACTTTAGGTCCTGATTCGAAAAAAATCCGAAGTGGGGTGGGGTGTTGCAATTTGCAAAACACGATTGCTGTTGCTAAAGTTAGATGAGAGAACCTGGTATTCATTATCAGTGCTATTTTGTTGCCTTGTGTGGTTTATTCTAATTAAGCATTATGCTCATCCAGAAACAATCCATCTGCCCGTGAGTGTGTGAGCGTGCGTGCGCGCATGTGTGAGTGTCCATACGCGTACGTGTGTGTGTCCATACGCGTACGTGCGCGCGTGAGTGTGTATGGGCGTGCGCGCGCGCGTGTGTGAATGTGCATGCGCGTCCATCTGTGCGTGCGTGCGTGAGAGCGAGTGTGTGTGTGTGTGTGTGTGTGTGTGTGTGTGTGTGTGTGTGTGTGTGTGTGTGTGTGTGAGCGTGCGTGCGTGCGCGCGTGTGTGTGTGTGCATGCGCGCGCGTGCGCGTGACCGCAATACTGTAATTCTGAATAGCATTTTTTCTCCGTTTATCAATTTCTTTAGTCATCATGGTGATGGCCATTTGTTGTCTGCAGGACTTCCAAACATTGGGGGTAAGTAGTATCCGCAGCAGAAACCAGTTTGCAAGTACAATTTTTAACACGTAAGAAATGTTTTGTTGAATATTTTGAACATAATGAGATTCCAAGACAGCAATGTCTTCCAATCCAATGGATGGGTCAGGTCACTCACGTATCTGACGTCATAATCAACTACGTCACATGTAGGCTGCCGTCACAATCATAATTGACAAATAATACTCAGTCATGAAGCTGGAGTTTAACCCCATCAAGTGAAGGCCTATGAATTGTGTGTCTTTGATGGTTTAACTATTTAATAAACATTCTGTTGAATATTTTGAAACTAATTTGTTTCAAATTATTCAACACCTGTAGGTCTATACTTGGCTTGAAAATCAGACGCTGTGAAGTCGGGTTTCAATTAAGTATATAAATCGATCCCAACAGGCTTAAGGTGTGGGCGGGGTTAGCTATAGATGGGCGGGGCATAGCTAGTAATGGATCCACGATCTATTTTGTTCAAAATATTCAAAAGTAGGCCTGTGCTTTATTTTGTTCTGGAAACGTGTTATATTATTTCTGAGCTGTACTGTGCGCATTAGGCGACAGCCAGATCGCCAAAATAGTTATTTAAAACTTATATCAGCCAAAAGCGGCTTCTGCACTCGTCTTAAGAAATGTCGATTTGCAGACCAATAGAAGACTATTTTTGGAAATTTACCTTTGGAATGACTGGCTCGATAACCGAGCCAGTCATTCCAGTGGTAAATTTCCAAAAATAGTCTTCTATTGGTCTGCAAATCGACATTTTCTTTGGGAAAATTGAAATTTTCTAAAAACAAATTTAAGGCTTAAAGGATTAATCAATGCCTCTTAGGGCCTATGGAATTTTGTTGTGGCTATCCTCATCTGATCTGTAATGTTGTGCGCGCCTTTGTGGTAATGTTGCGCGGACCTTTGCTGGTCAAGGTTCAGACCACATCTAGAAAAATTCACGATTGATATTCGCCGCTCTCTACAATTTGGTATTGTTCTTAGGCCTCACTTTGAATAAAAGGACGCTTGTGCGCACATATGTTTCTAAATATGCGTGATGAGGACCGTTTTTTAAATAGTTATTTTAAACAGTAACTGTGCAAGGTCCATTAAATTGCACACAAAATATTATAGGGTCGCAAAATTGAGAGCCTATAATTAGTCTCTTTAATGACTTAAGCCTTACCTTTCTACGTTTGATCTTGAAAGGTCGGCCCCTTGAACGGCTAGTTAAAGATGAGCTTGCACTTCCTCCTGATTGACTGATTCCAGCTTTAGTAGACCACCCGCTGGAACCATTCTCCAAGTCGCCATCTACCGGCACCGCATCGGTTGGTGGCGGTGTTTGAGAGGGAGGAGGAGGAATCGATGGGGGTTCATCTTCTGCCGGTGATGGCGCTGTTGATGCACTCGCGTCGGACTTGGACGACTTTTTCGCTCGTTTTTTTCGAGGCCCGGGTAAAACTGATGGTACAGCATAATTGCCATTTCCCAACAGATTTAATCTCCCGCTAACAATTTCTTTCTGTATGCAAGAACTCAGTTTGTCTTTATTTGCTAGTTTTTCGTCTCCATACGCAATTACCCACTCCTCAATTTCGCTTAAGCTAGCGCCAATTTCGTCATCGTACGAGTCGTTTTCTTCGTCGTCATCTCCTCGACTCGTTATTGACTTTACAGCAAGAAATAAACTTTGTTTCGGGGAAAGTGTAGCGCTTGATCCGCCCACAATGTGTCCGTGTGTTTTTCGCCATTTCGCCGCATTACGATAGCTGATATTTCCCTTATACTCTACTTTCATAACCACGCCGCTGTCTACAAGCCGGTACAAATGAGCGCGCGTCTCGATAGCTGAAAGCCCGTACTTGCGCGAAATCATATGGCATATACGATCTAGGTCCGGGCGAGCCTTACGTTTTCTTAGCTGATCTATTGAGTCCAGAACCCAAGTGTTGGCTATTGTCTCGTCCATTTCCTCACTTCCCGACATTCTGCGTGTGATTTTCAACTCAGAAATTCCTTAGTAAATTTACTCAAAAAGTGAATATTCCGTCCGATTTAGCTCCGTCAATTTCCTGAATCGATCAGCGAAATCGCCAAGCGCGCTTGCGCACTAGCTGTGAACGATGCATTCTGGGCTAGATGAATTCAATACTATTGCCGTGATAGTTGTATACGTGCGCTTTTTTAACGCAACATTTGCACGGTGATAACAAATTAACGCTAACATTTATAACAAAACTGAACAGATACCCACCGACCTTAGTGTCTTAACAACATGCTCAAATAAGATATATTCCATTAGGAACCGCCAGTAATCAACGGTTTTAGGTGCGATAGACGTGCTCCGCGACCGTAATTTCTATGCACAACTTTGCGTTAGCTTGGCTGTCGTGAATAATATTAGTGCGCTTTATATTACGCTCTTATTTAAAGGTATCCATACACACTTGCCACATCGCTGCGCACATAGAGGCCGGTCCTACAATTAATATATACATGAATGACATTTTAATAACGCGACCTTTGCAAACTAGTCATATTATATTATATCATTATCTTACTGAGACCTATTTCTGATTGAAACGAACACCTAAAATAAATAAATAATCTAACTAGGTCTATGCTATAGGCCATTATAAGTTCTTTGAACCCTAGAACTACAGACTGTCATCAACTCTTCCGTTCTATTTTGTTCAATAGTTCTAGCTAACATAGGTGTATGATGGTATATTGACGCTGGGGCGGCGGTGCTGCTGGACTGGTCTGCGCCTTGGAGGGCTGACCTCTTCCATATAGAGTGGGTGTCCGGAGATTCACCCACCCTCGGGATAACTTGGAAAATTAGGCCTGAGAACCAATTGAGTCCAGGGGTGTAGGAACG
This sequence comes from Chaetoderma sp. LZ-2023a, assembly GCA_034401795.1. NCBI lineage: Eukaryota > Metazoa > Mollusca > Caudofoveata > Chaetodermatida > Chaetodermatidae > Chaetoderma > Chaetoderma sp. LZ-2023a. Next base: position 91,810,780 of record CM067369.1, read on the forward strand.
TATTTTTACTGGAGTGGGGTGGGTGTAGGAGGGTGGGGGTGGGTGGAGGTGGGGGTGGGGGTTTCGGTGGGTGGGGGTTGGCGCTAAAGTATTAATGTGGCTAAACCGGGGGTCGCTATGGTGGTACACTATGGGAGAATAACGAGGTGGAGGCCGCCTTGCCCCCACCTGTTCCTACGCCTATGTAGTGATAAACAAAATTCTCATTTTGCTTCCTAACTTTTTCTATAAAAAATAAACTGTAAACGGTATAAGTAGTCACGACGAAGAAGACTCGTGGAGGCGGGCTGCTTTCTCCCCCTGACACCCCCCACCACCCCCACTCCACCTCCACCCTTTCCATACGGCCATTAATCATTTTCATTTTGAAAATATCATCGGCAATACTATATAAACGGGTACTGTCTCGCGTAGAACTTCTATGACAAATCCCAATACATCTTAGGATTATGCCTCGCTTGCCAATAGGCCTACTTGCGGCGGCGAATCACTCACCAATCAATAATCATAGAATCGTTATAGGTCTTTATATAGTCCATTTGCAAATTCGTCCATTAATGAATCAACACCGTGGGCCTAGGCCTTAAGCGACCCTGGCAGTCCAGACTCCAGAGGTCGTCTGTACGACAATATAACATGCTGAAATCCCATTATTATCATCCTGGGGAACCTGGGCGAAATGAAGTGAACTCGCCAGCAGTTGCATACTGCATTCAGTATTCAGTATTTATTTTTCGCATATTTCACAGTACTGCGATGAATAGGAAGATTATAACGTTTACTTACCGGGCCGGTGCTGGGGCGATACCGGTCCCGGTGCTGGGGCGATACCGGGCCGGTGCTGGGGTGGGGCGATACCGGGCCGGTGCTGGGGCGATACCGGCCGGTGCTGGGCGATACCGGGCGGTGCTGGGCCGATACCGGGCCGATACTTTCCGATATCGGCCCAACATCTGCCCAGTAAGCTGCGTTATCTTGGTAAATTTAGTTCACAATATTTACTATTGTTATTAATTATTAAATTATAAAATATAAACATTAATTTATAATCCTCATTATCACCATTCTTATTATCTTGTTGTTGTTGTTGTTGTTGTTGTTGTTGTTGTTGTTGTTGTTGTTGTTGTTGTTGTTGTTGTTGTTGTTGTTGTTGTTGTTGTTGTTGTCTGGACGTGGTCGTAAGAGGACGTAAGACAGTAGGTCTACGGCTCAGAAAATTTAAACAGTAAGATGACTAGGTTATAGATTCCTGTGTTTGATCACTTCCATGTTCAGAATATATGCTAGGCCTATGCTGAGATAATCCATAGAGCAAACATGCCTTTATTTTAGAGAAATGGCATAGGCCTGCGTCTCAACTAGTAGGACTGACATAAGCGTATGTACTCAGAAATAACTAATGCTTCCAAAAAAAACCAACAAAATACAGAAACATGTTAATTAGTACATATGATGTAAGAAATGTTTTGTTGAATATTTGAACTTAATTTGATTGGAAGCCATTGCTGCTAGCAACAGTAGTTTTCCAATCAAATTAAATCCAAGCAATTCACCAGTAGGCATCGCCGTTTTATTTTGTTTTGGGAGCATTTAAAGGTATTTATGAGTTGTGCTGTAGACCTATGCGGTTGTTTTTTTAAAATTGTCGCGACAATGGACCTTTCCAGTTTTTGCTATGCCCCGCTCATCGCTGGCTAATTCTAGCTAACCCTAGCTCTCGCTCGTGTTGGGATCCCTGAACACCCTGACTATCAATTTCCAGAACACTGTACAGATAAGCTGTTGAATATTTTGAAACTAACTTGACTGGGTGCTGTTGCGGCCTATGGCAGCAACAACGCCCAGTTAAATTAGTTTCAAAATATTCGACAGAATGGTTATTAAATAGTAAAGCCATACAATTCGTACAACGTGTCGGATTATTAAGCGTTTAAGACGGACTAAATCCAGTCAGCCATGGCGTAATGATTATGACGTCATTCTACACGCCACGGAGTTGATTATCATGTCATATGATGGATAGATAAACTGGAAAGGTCAATAGTTGGCCATACGGATCGATTTGTCGATAGGTTCGCGTGTTTGTCTGCCCGGTCTCAAATTTTATGTTTCTGACAAAGAAATTATAGGCGGACCCGGTCAATCGGTTGAGCAAATAGGGGGCCTACGCAATGTCTGAATGAGACCGTTCGAAATGACCTCTGAACGAGACTAAATAGGCCTATGTTAAAAATTCCTGTACGTTTTTAATATTTGCGGAATTTATAATTTCATCGATTGGCCATTGGATGACCGCATATAAAAGTCATGATGTTCAACGCTATTACCCAATACAAGCATTTTATAGACACAAGCTAATTCTATTGACTAGATTTTATAGGTCTATCATTTATTCTCCCCCCCCCCCCCACTCCCTCCCTCACTCCCCAGCCTCTCCCTCCCTCGCTCACTATAGCCCCCACCCCTTCTCTCTCTCTCTCTCTCTCTCTCTCTCTCCTCTCTCTCTCTCTCTCTCTCTCTCTCTCTCCCTCTCTCTCTCTCTCTCTCAACCTCCCTGCCTCCCTCCAGCTCCCTGCCTCCCTCCCCCTCACCTCCCCTCTCTCTCTCTCTCTCCTCTCTCTCTCTCTCTCTCTCTCTTTCTCCCTCCACCCATCTACCCTCTCTCCGTCACTTCCCCTCCCTCCCTCCGTCCCTCCCCCACCCACCCTCGCTCCCTCTCTATCCCTCTCTCCCCCTCAATTCCTCATTCCCTTCCTCCATCCCTCCACCCTCTCTCTCTCTCTCTCTCCCATCTCTCTCTCTCTCTCTCCGTCTCTCTCTCTCTCTCTCTCTCTCTCTCTCTCTCTCTCTCTCGCTCTCTCTCTCCTCTCTCTCTCTCTCTCTCTCTCTCTCTCTCTCTCTCTCTCTCTTTCTCTCTCTCTCTCTCTCTCTCTCGCTCAACAATTAACATCGTCGTGTCGT